>CM034155.1:266511275-266773137 GCA_019776745.2 Taxus chinensis
ATGAAGGTCTCACTTAGTGTCAAGTTTGGTGAAGGTCTATCATGTCATTGTGCATGGACTAGTGAGCTAAGTCATGGTATGAGCCTTCCTGAGATGGTTAAATTTTGTCATGAGGTAAAATATGATTTGTATTATGTTTCATGAGTGTCCAAGGGTCTGAATGAAGTCAACATGGTTAGATCATGGTTTATCATGGTTGAGTTAGGTCATTTCATGCCTATTCCTAGTCCTGGTGCATCCAGAATGAGATGGAGACATGATATTTTGACCTAATCAGTCATGATGGACCATGGTAGTAGCATGGTGGTAATGTGCTTGAGATGTATGGTGATTTTAAGGTCATAAATCATAGGTATGATGCTTTTATGAGGTCGTTGAGAAGCAAACCATTAGAAATTGGTAAGTAAACACATGTAAATGAGATTGGATAGAGAGTTTCAGATGCATTTGGGATATGTGATGCAGGAGAATATCATGTATTCAAATAAAATATCAGTGTTTCTTAAATTTTGTCAACAAGGTGTGTAGATTCATGTTTGGGAGAGAGCTAAGAGTATAAGATTTCAAATTTTGAATGAGGGATTTTCCCTCCAAAATGTAATTCATGTTGTAAAAGGCATATCTAGAGTATTAAAGATTGTGAGTGTTGTAAAAGTGTAATTAAGTCCTAAGTGGTATATAGTTAGTCATATGTGAGTGATAAGTGGGTGTGAGAGGTGGTCATCGCATTTAGGGAAGTTGAAAGGTCACTAAGTTGGTAGTTTTGAGTCATCACAACGTGTGTAAGGGCAGTTATACTTAGTGGGAATTATATTTTTTAAAAATGGTAGTTATGAATTAGGTAGTAGGCTACATACATGGAAGAAATTAGTGGTTAAGGTATAAGGGTTCAGTTTTTGGAAATTATTCCTCGTAGGGAAGAGTAGAGGAACCGTGAAAGGAAGAAAAATGTAGCATTTTATATGTGATTTGTAGGAAATATACATATATCTTTGTTTTGTGTGTGAAAATTCATGATATGGAGTTTAAGATGCATTCTTGGGATGTGGTGAGGTATAGCATGATGTGAATTCCTTAAGAAAACTAGTGTTTGAATGGAAAGAATCTATTTCAGGCATGTGTTGAATGATCTTGCATGAAAAACATGTTAATGTGTATATAAGTTCAGTTTTTACATATTTATCTTTCCTTGAGGTGGTATTTTCTGATTTGGGAAAGAGTTTCTTAGTGAATGCACATGTAAATAGGGATATTAAGTGTATTTTAATGGTTTAATTCTTTCATATGTTGTAGAGTAATAGATTTCATGTAACTTGTATCAATCTTGGATGTGAATTTTAGGACTATGCATGAGAGTCATATGACAATATCCTTTACAAAGGCACTGAAGGTGAGGTTGATGAAAGGTATGAATTATTTCTCATTCCTTTGTTTATAATATGGATGGTTTCTTGGTTGAGGTAAGAATGATATGAATTATCTTATATTCATGTTTCAAGAGGTAATGTTGGATGACAGTGATATAGATGACCAAATTGTGACTGTAAGTGAATGACCAATCCTGAACTAGTCACCTTAAATTTTTGGTTTTAAGTACAATAAATCTGAAATGTTAACCATAAACGGAAAAAATAATTTTTCATATGGGTATTGAAGGGTTTTCTTTAATTATCAATATTTTTAGAGATATGATGTGTTTTACCAATGGGCTTGAGGATGCATGCCACTTGTTTGACAAAATGTATGTCATGTTGAAATGAGTATATCTCCTACTTTTTTATGAATGATCGTTAAGAAGATAGTGTGGTTTGAAACCCTAGTTAAACCCTAGTTAAGAGTGACTTGGAGAAAAATAGGTATGATGAGTCTATTTTTATTGGTATTTAAATATTTATGATTATATGTTGTAGAGGAATCTTATAGCTTTCCATAAATTTATATTAGAGCATGTGAATGTATGTGGGCCCCTCCTAAAAAATGCTTGTTTTTAAAGAAGTTCAATTTAAGAAAAGATTTTCCAAATGAGTTGAAGAATAAATTGATGTTGTTTTTATCCCATGAGTTTCTATACATTCTTAAGATATTTTAAGATCATGGTTTAGGTGAAAATGTACAAAGTGTGCCCTATTTCTGAAGACTATTTTTTGGGGTAGTTTGGAGCAGCTTGTAGTAAAAGTGGAATTGCAAGATCTACATGATGAGTTAGGACTCCATTAAAGTTATGTTGTGATATTGATTCAGATATATTTCCAACGGTATATAAATTTTTTATTTTATATGGTATAAATAAGTTATGACCTATTCTCTGAGGGTCAAATATGGAGGATGCTTGATCTATGAAGGTGATAAGTGGATTTATGAGTTAAGATGATTTTTTTGAGTTTCTCGTGATTGTTGAAAATTTATGAGTGCTTATACATTATGTATAAGGGTGTTACATAATTGTTTCAATTTTAGAAGTGAGTTTCTATGTGATGGAGCAAGTTGAGCTCAAGGTCAGTTCTTGAGTCCTAGAAGGCTAAAGAAGCAATTTGTAGAGATTGGCTTGGTTGAAGGCCTTTCACTTGGAGTAGGAAGGAGTTATAATATAATATGGAAAGATTATTCAGACATATTTACATTGGTATTTGGATTATGTCTTGGTGATGAGATTTGAGGGTCCAATCTAGGCTAGTCTGTGGAGAAGAAGGGTGATTGGTTTTTAGGACAGTTTTGTTTAGGATGAAAGAATGAAGTGAATGAGGGATGAGATGGATTAGTTTATTATTAATATAAGTTGGAGAGTGAAAAGTTTTTAATTTTGTTTATAATGAAGGAATTTAGAGGTATTGGAAGTGGTATAAATGATAGAAAGTAGTTGAGTTGTTAAAACTGGTTTCTAGGCAGCTTAGTTTGGTGAAGAGGAAAGTTGTTGTGGTTTGCACATATGGATGTGTCATGAGTTATAACATACATGGATGTGTTATAAAGGTCCTAAGGATTACATATAGTGGTTAAATTTGATATTTGAGTTGATATTTGGTGGTATTGAGGTCCAAAGGTGAAGACATGGTGTTGGAAACAACTGTTTGGTGAAGGTTACGAGTCTTTTGAGTTGTGTTATGAATTTTTTCATTGGTTCAAGATAATTAATGATCATGGTTGATTTTTTTATTTTATATTACATATGTATGATGAATTAGGGATCTTTAATAACCGTTGTTTTGGCATTTTTGGTTTTAGCTCATCCAGATGTTGGGGTTTGGAGCTAGTTTTGAGCATGTTTGATGGTTTTTGGCATGACCGACCTATATGGGTCTAATTTTAACGTTGTAATGAATTTATTGGGATTTTTTAAAGTTGTGTTGGATGAATTATTCATGAAGGATTGACCTCCCTTATGGTAGAAATAAGAAATGTGGATAAAGCAAGTGTTTTGAGTTCATTTTTGAACTAGTGCTCTATGGGGGAAAAGTGTGACCCAAGAGGAAGAGTGTAACTGGTATGAGGGCATGATTTCAAGGTTGAGGAATTTTTTAATATGTAGAATAATTATTGAGATGATGTGTGTAATTTTTTAGATCCAAGACAAGTCCATGAAGAATAAGATAAAGTGAGTTGAGTGAATGAGGGTTTGAAGGTGTGTGTATGAGCTGAATTAGAGATCTCCATCAGTTGTGGCAGAAATTTTTTTAGAAATCATCATATTTAGGTGACTGAGTTGGTGCTTAGTCATCTTAAGGGGTATTAGCCTCTTTGTGGAGTGGGTGCTTCACTAAAGTAGGGGTTAGTGCTCTCTAAACTAGGGGTTGGTGCTCCTTGTGAAGTTGATGGTTCAAAAAATTTATTTATTGTGAGTAATATCAGAAAAAAATTCGGCGGGTTTTATTCTCTTTGAGGGTTTCCCACTTATATATGTTGTTCATTTGTATTCATCTTTGTTTTATGTATTTTTGAATGGTTAATACACAACTAAAGTGCACATATGGTTATAAATGTTAAATGAATGAATGTAAGTGATGGTAAATGGAATGGAAGTTTTATATGACTGATTCAATCCCTAGTGCATTGTACTTCCAACATAATACTCTCTATTAGGATCATCACCTCTAACCTCCCACAAGGTTCAACATAGTCATAACCAATAAGGTCATCTATAAGACAAATAGTGATGGAGAGAGAAAGAGGTACATGTTTCCATTCAATGATCTTAAGGTGTTTATACAACACACTATGTATGACATTGTGGAGAAAATACGATACAAACTAAATGAATGGAAGTGGATTTTCAGTCTATGATAGAATCCATTTCCTTGGTCATACTCAACTCAATTTAAATGGTCAACGGTCCAATTTTCTCACTCCGCACATAAACTTTTACTGATTGCTTCCCTTAGGATCAGTTAGTGTAGGGTACACAACATAAAACATAACTACATTACTAAAACAATGTTGTATACACATAATAACCATATCATCTTATGCATGGTATAATTATTAGGTAAAATAATATGATAATTCCACAACTTTCCAAACATCATGTTCCCACATAACTCACCAACAATGAAACTAAAATTCATTTGGGGTCATAAATCAACATATGCCCCTAATTCATGATTTGAATTTGTCACATAACATATGAGTACATATATACAATGTATATAGTGATTTAACATTATGAAATACATTCAAATACAATTCAACATGGTGGCATGACACCGTAATGAAACACAAAATGGTGGAAATTAACACGATATTACATATTTCACTTTGAAGCACCTTGTCATGCAACACGTTGGTACATAAACGCAACATCCAAGATAAATAAATAGTAAAACACTTTTGTGGGTCACAAAAACATTGTTTTCAGATAAAAAAGTGATAACACACATGAAATTCACATTAAATCCATGAGAGAGAGAGAGAGAAATCTCATCACAAAACACATCAACATCACAATGTCCACACGAAGTGGTAAGCACAACATGTGCATTCACATGATCACAATTACAAGTTTGTCACATCACAACTTAATAGCACATTACTATTCAAACTTCTCTATCATCATGAATACCCACCACACCACCAAAATGTCCTAGAGGTTTGATAGTACAAACCTTCAGTTTGTTACCATCTATAGTGCCCAAAATTTCCACACCCAAATAGAACAGTAAAAATTATCGGAATATTTTTT
This sequence comes from Taxus chinensis, assembly GCA_019776745.2. Lineage (NCBI taxonomy): Eukaryota > Viridiplantae > Streptophyta > Pinopsida > Cupressales > Taxaceae > Taxus > Taxus chinensis. The sequence goes on from CM034155.1 coordinate 266,516,449, forward strand.
TGTTTTTCACTACTTATTACACGACACCACTTGGGCCTGAATAGGACAAGTCAACATCACATGAGATTCTTACATAATTGTGAACCCACCTATATAATAGGATAACACAAGATGCACATCATTTTTATGCTTTCCCAAACAAACTAATACAACAAATAACCCAACCACAAAAAGAACTCAAGGATATGCATGTTCCACAACACATCATTACCATGGTTACATATTAGTTACAATTTAAAATTCCAAGAAAATTTATCCCGTGAGCATAAATTCTCATTCTCCACCTACATATTATTAATTTAATTTAAGATCTAACTTATAATAACTACACTTAATTTGGATTTTTCTCCATTATAATAATTTACATAACTCAATTGTTATTTGACACATTTTAAACACATACAAAACTCTTGATGCTCATTCTTATGCTAATGTTCTGTTTCTCAAAATATGTTTACTTGATGTTTAAATTTTACCTTCATTACATAAGGGAAACTAAAATGAAGTCAGGGGGGGAGAAATATTAAGATTAAAAGGAGATTAAGATTCAAGTGACCACTTCCAATAAAATTCCTTCCGATAGAGTGCATTTATTTTCCTATGATAGTTTCTTTAGTTCAATAGATGGTTTGAGTCAATTCAACATTTTCACATAAAGAATATGTATATATATATATATATGTGTGTGTGTGTGTGTGTGTGTGTGTGTGTATATATATATGTGTGTGTGTGTATATGTGTATATATATATATATGTGTGTGTGTGTGTATATATATATATATACACACACACACACACACACACACATATATATATATACACACACACACACACACACACACACACATATATATATACACACACACACACACACACACACACACACACATATATATACACACACACACACACACACACACACACACATATATATATATGGGGGAGGGGCCCTTCAATATCGCACTGGCAGAGGAAGGTGCTCCCTTGATTGAGGAGGTATCTTTATATAGCCATAAAGAAAGAAATAAAGAAAGAAATAAAGAATCTTTATATAGCCATAAAGAAATAAACCTCGGCCTATCACCCCAATCCTATCTGTATATATGTATATATATATATATATGTATATATATATATATGTATATATATATATATATATATGTATATATATATGTATATGTATATATGTATATATGTATATGTATATATGTATATATATATTTATGTGTATATATATATTTATATATATGTACATATATATATATATGTATATATATATATATATGTATATATGTATATATGTTATATATATATATATGTGTGTGTGTGATATATATGTATATATATATATGTATATACATATATACATATATATATGTATATATATATATATGTGTGTGTGTGTGTGTATACACACACACACACACACACACACACACACACACACACACACACCTATCTATATATATACATATATATAGATATACATACATATATATACATATATATATATATATATATATATATATAATGTATATATATGTATGTATGTATATATATATATATGTAAAAGAGTTTATGTTTTCTCTAATGCTTGATCTCACCGAGAGCAATTTGTATTCATTTTTAACAACATGAGAAATCCTAATTAAGTTATAAGTACTTCAAGTATAAGCTTATTCCTACACCAATATCTCATGTACTCTTGTACTCATTACACTTACATTGCTACTTTGGTCTCTTAATGGCATTCTTTTAAAACAAATATGAGTAACAAAATACTTACTTAACTACTTGTAGATACATATGATTGGAAGAATTTGTAAGTTAGGCACAAATCATAAGTGATTTGTTGGTAATAGCTCATTTTCCCATATTTATTGATCCCACATGGAACATTTATTTTATCCCTTAATGTCATAAAAGGAATTAGTGAGGAGTTAAGAGACCGATTTTTTCATTTTCCTATTTTCTTTTAAGTCAACAACTTTCAAAAATAGTTTCATTTTCTAAGAGTTAGTTATAATTTCCACTCGCAAGATAACCTCTTAATGGGCCTAGGTGTATTTTAATTCTAATTGCACTCAAGGCTCTACACCCAACCATAGATCACTTTAAGGTGTTAAAAATATTTATCCCGTAAAAGCTTCGTAAAATACTAAGGTGGTTTTTTTGTTACTAGCCAAGGTAACACATTATATCTGTGAGGAATTCAAGAGATCATTAACAAGATTTTAATGCATAGTAAAATTGGTACAACTAACTCCTCTTGTGTCATATGGATCCCATAAAGAGGTCATTCGATGATGAATTTAATCATATCTATCTTTCTTAAAAATTTGGTTGTCTACTAGGATACCAAGGAAGTGTTAGTCCCACTTACCCCATATATGGTAAGGTCATAGAGTATAGTCATTTCTTCGTACAAGGAAACTTAAGTTTTAGAAATGGTATTTTAAAGACTTGTCTTAGGTATAGGACAAGAAGAATAATTTTTAGGATTAAATCATTTCTTAGGATGTCACAATGTTACAAAATTGGATGTGGCTTGCTTGAGAGGGAGGGTATGAAAAAGGTTAAATGCTCACTTCATTTCCATGGTTTAAATATGATAAGTTTTCTACCAAACATTATGAGTTTATGAATGAACCAAAACAATTACCTAGCAAGTGATTGTTTCAAATGTCTAAACCATAAGTACCACATTTAAATTCAAATAGGCATGAAACCCATGAAGTAAATGGTACATTTTTCCCAATTTAAATTGCTAACTATCTTATTTATTAATAAAATTAACATGGTTTCTACATAACTGGTCCTACATTCATTAGGTGTCCCTCCTACTGGTGTTGAAAGGCTAGTTGAAAACAAAGAATATTCAAACCACATAGTTTTCCATGTACAATACATGAAAAATAAGAGTCTAAGAGAAAAAACGGGTTTCAACACACTAAATTGAATAATGCATTCTCTTTAATTCAATTTCATCTAACATTTGCAATATATGTCAATGTACAATATTTCAATGTCATCTCGCTAATTACAACATATCATACTCTTAATCCTTCATGTTCCGAGTATCTGCAACCAATGAAATGTCGGTCCTAGGACTGGATTGGAAAACCCTTACACTTAAGCAAAAACCAACGCATTCATCATTTTAAGTAATCCAAAACAAATTAGAGAGAGAGAGATAACGATATGGAGAGAGAGAAGGAAAGATTGTTTCCTCACAACATTCACACTTCCACATTCATTTACACTTTTCTTTTTTAATTCAAGAGAGAGATTAAGGAAGAAAGAGAAAACTAGAAGATATTTTCTTTTCTATTCATAATATCATAACTATTTTCCATTTCATATCCCTTTTCATTTTATTTCAAACCCATCTACAGTTTTAACCCATTTACATTTTCAAGACCAACCAAGATTTCATAGTTATTTCTAGAGAGAGAAGAGGGAGGAGAGATAAAACATTATAAATTACAAAATCATTTTATAAAAATTAATTAACTAAATCATACACTACACAACACTGTAACGATATGAAAAGGGGTTCACAAGTAATTACAAGTCCAATGGGAGCTTTAGAAGGAATTTCTAGTTCAAGTTGTGAGTTTACAAAAGTTGGCCAAAACAACTAAAGTGCTTACAATCTCGGTCTCAAAAACACTCATTTTAATCTTAAACATAAAGTTCATCGATTACTAAATACTCCCCTATATACAAAGAAATCATCGGATTTGACAAAAGTTGATTACGATGAACAAGGGCTCAAATTACAAAGGTGACTATGGGACCAATAAATGTAAATGCATCAAACACTATTATTGTATAAATACCTATTGGTAGGAATTTTTTGTCATTGAATATGCCCAATGGAAGTGCATAAAAAACAACAACAGTTAGAGAGATTCACCTTTCGACAGGGTAAAGTTTCCCTTTGTGAGAGGGGAAGTTCCCTCGTATGATGTGATTTTTTGTATTTTTGGTTCTTTTAACCAGAAAGCACAAAAGGGTGGCAAAATTGGGAAAGGAAAAACACAAACATGAAGGAGGAATGAGAAGAGAAATAATACAACCATATAAGTGTTTGGAAAGAAAGATAAAATTGAAACACAAAGTTTAGAAAATCTATCTATCAAGGACACACATATCCTTCTTGGTTACCCAAGATTTCCCTACTAGGTTTGATGGATGAGAAAGAAGTGCATATTAAAAGTAGAAAATTGTACAAAGGATAAATTCTCTATCCAATGGAAGGGAATATAATGAGTGTGAAATATGAGAAGCACAAAGTCTTCATCTCCTTCAAAATATGATGATATGGCACAAAGTCCACGTACCTTGATATCTAGCACAAAGTCTAATCACCTGAGAATCACTCACACTATGAAGAAGGAGAAGCATTAAATACTCAACCAGAAACAAGATAGAAGATTTTGTAATTGAAAATCATTAACACAACAATAGAGAAAGCATTATATTCATAATGGAAAATCTATGTACACAAAGTTATAACAACATAATCCAGCAGAGTCAGATAGAATAGTAGAAACCCTAGAAGAATCATCCCTTTACAATTACAATACAACCTTATATAGGCATTATGCTCCAAGAAGTAGTTAGAAAATTACCTGACCTATTTCTAACCCATTACCAACTTCAAGTTGACTCAACTTGGGTTTTACATCAAATTATGATATTTAATGAATTTTATAAACAAATTAATTAAATATATGTTACATTATGATTTATAAAAACATGATATTTAATTAATTCAAAATTGAATTAATTAATTACATTTCAAGAACATTTTATCAAAGAAATTCTTATGCAAATAATTCTGCAACAAAAATCCATTCCCAAATTGTGCCACCTGCTCATGAACTACTTTTTTTCCGTAAGGATCTCACTTTGAGCCTTTGGTAAATAAATAGGGCACCATGCCAACATAGACCAAACAATAATACATTATAATGAATGCTTGAAGTGGTGAGGACTAGTAGCTGGACTTGAGAAACGTTTGCACTTGGATTCTTGGAGTAATGCTCACATCTTCTCTACTTTCATTTATTTCTCTCAGCTCTAAAACTAGTAGATGATTTCAGTGTTGATGCCTGGAACTTTTAGAAGGAGTATTATCTCTGGGATCTCTTTCCCTGGAGTACTGAATAAATTGAAAGATCATGCCAAGAAAATACCTAGTGAGAGTAATAAATCATGCTACTATACTGATCGAGAAAAGGCCCCAAAATATTTTCATTTGAAACCGAGTAGAATCCAACTCTGTGACTTATGTACCAAAATGATTTTCACTAAACCACTTATGATGGAATCTATGAAGTTCCCCACTTTCTGAAAGGGTGAGAATTGTTGTTGACATGTCGATTTATAACTGGATGTCTTTTTGAAAAGCAAGTTCCCCATCCTGATTTGGTAAATTCTAGGCCAACAGTTGTGAAGCCACATTGGGTTGAGAGAAAGAGTTGGTAGAGAGTCAATAATGGATGTTACTCATCCCTTGCTTGGTTTCAAAAACAATGTTCTAGTATAACTTTCTTTAGAATTGAGAGCACGAAGTCTGGATTCATTTATACTTAAATATTCTAATAAATATTTTCCAATATAAGTCCCTTCTTGATATCCAATTGGTTCACATATTTGAATCAAAGTATCAATTATACTAATTGTTGATGAAATTTATTATACTATGAAGATTGAAGTCAGGATTTGTGTTGCATGTGTCTGTTCTAGAGTCTTAGAAATTTCAACAATCCTATCCATACCACCAGGATTTGAATCATGCAACTTCAATTTTTTTCATGATATCTCACTAATATGCGCTATATTAGATCCACCTCTCCTAAGAATAGAGCCAACTTCCTTATTTGGTACTATAACCTCGACACTTGTTCCTGAAACATTCTTCATCATTCCAAACAATGACCCCCAAAATGATGGTTGAATCTTTGAATAACCAAAAAGATCCCCATAACCACTAGCCCCAAAAGTTTGCAGGCTTCCATAACTTCCATAGCCACCAGAATAAAGACTCCCTCCAGCTGTTACTTGTAAATCTAAACCAGAGAGAGAATACATTCCACCCAGTGACCCCAAATCTTGTCTCCCTCAAAAACTAGAGGAAGGAACACCACCAGACATGTTAAGGAAAGATAAAGATCCAAGGACAAAATAATTAGCACTTGCACCACCATCCTTATCTTTAAAAACATTGGCCCTGAGCCTAGTTGCAATTTAACCTAAAGCTTCCCTTACAACCTCAAATTATCCAATAATCTAAAAAAGTTCATCATTATTAGTAACATACTTAGGAATATTATCTTTTGACATTAACTCGAATGTTTTTCTCATGTTCACTTCCTCATTTCAAACATAATATTAACACATTTACCTAAGATGTAACCCATATGGTTTGATGACACAAGAAACCTTATTGTAATGATATTTTCCTTGCCTTCTTCTTTCGATTTTCCATGCTGAGAGTGAGTTCTCTTAGCATAACCATATAGACCATCCATTATAGCTTTAGGTTCTTTGATCTAACTATATTTAGCTTCTAGGATGATAATCACTTCCAAGCAGTACCCAAACACCCAAAATGGAAGCCAAAAACCTAATCGTCTATAGAAGTAGATAAATATAGAATTTTGATGTATAACATTTTATAACCATTGGGATTGAGGGCATCATTACTTGAAAAATCCCATTGTACATTTAATGAGAATTGTTTCACGGAGGAGGGACACTTGTGAAGATCATTTGTTTGATATTAGACACCAATGCGTTATTAAAATCATGAGCAAGCATATCTCCAGATTCTTCACCGCCCTGGCCAATACCACTAGCATACGTATTTGCAAACCCTTTGATGCTACAGTGCAAATAACTAGTAATGTAGGTTTACCACCCTTTTTTGAATCGAAGTCTCCTTTTTTGTGTTTGAAATGTTAATATTTCTGAAAAAAAACCTTCTCCTTGGATCAATCTGAGTCAGGCATTCGATAAATCAAAGGAACATTAGAACAGTTTATGAGTTCTACCATCTCTCTGATTCCCAACATGACTCAAATTGCCACACATTTTTCCAAATTCACTGATTTGCACCAATGTTACTATTGCACATTATTCTGTTTTTTAAAACACTTGTTAAAAAAAATCCTTATCTCTTAAAATATGCCACTTGGTAAGGGAGGATAAAATAATCAAAATGAGACCATTTGAATTAATAAATAAGTAGAAAACATGGGGCTAAGAGGAACAAAGAAATAGAGGGAACGGTTCCATCCGGGTGATCAATCCCCACAAAGGCTATGAGGAACAAAGCTTTGCGGGTAATAATAAAGTGCAGAGAACTGGGGCTAGGATGAAACACTTCCTTGAGTTCCAAGATTTACCGTAAAATCTAAATTCCAAGGAAAATATGTGTAATGTGATGAGCAATATAAATTGGGGAACAATGCAATGCAGGGAATAATGCAATGCGAGGAACCAAGACCTGCGGAGAACAAAGGCTTGATAGGAACTATTCCTCATGTTCCTCCAATGCCTGCAAAAGTTGCATAAATTCAAAAATGACCCAGAATTGACTAACTTATCAGCATTTCCCACTCATCAGACTTCACAGAGATAAATACATCCATGAAAAATGGTCACCTAGCCAAAAAAATTATTCTTTTCAAAAATTGCACAATTTTGGATAGGTGACAACAACTAGATCTAGCTAGGGACATGACTCAGATTGGGCGTAGTACAAACAATTCATAGTTCAAAATCCAAAATCTCAGGGTTTTAAATAGACCAATTCCTTACCAAGAAGCCAAGGCTTAACAAAAATACATGGGGACAATCTAAACATATTGTTGTACTAATGAAATATACACACAAAGGGACAAGAAGGGAAATAAGCCAAAACTGGGAAATTATGTACAAAGAAGAAAAATGATATTTATAAGGGCAAGGGAAGAGACTCCATAAAATTTACACAATCCCAGAAACAAGATGAGAAAAATAGGTACCTTTGTGAAACAACATACTAAAGGTATGAGGAACCCAGGAATTGAAAATGATCAGTTGAGCACACCAAAATGTTTTAGGTGAACTACTTGGCTTGAAAAAAATGGAAACAAGTACACCATCCACATAGTGATACTCCATAATGAAATTGCACAATTCATGTGAAGAGATGAACATCTGCTGAAAACTTCTAATTTTCTCGCAATGAGGAGGTGGAGAAATGAAACCATAGACTGACTTATATGACCCTTGGTTACGCCCATGTTGATATTTGCAACCCATTAAGCCTTAAAAACTGGATTCAAGAGAAGACTTGATCCTTGCATCACTAACTTCATTCTTTAATGAAGTATTGATATAATCTGTGTGAAAATTGCAGTAATCATCATGACAGAGCTCATGAAAACCATGCACTTCCACTAAGTCTTCCTTGTAATCAATTTCAAGAGGAATTGAGAAGTAAGAACTGAATGATTTATCATCTTCATTTTCTTTTATTTCTACAATTTCCATCTTGTCCCTAAAAAACAAACATGATATTTTTACAAAATCAGCACTCTCACTTTTAGTTTTCTAAAAGATCTTGATCTTCGGGCACAAATTGCATTATTGATTTGTCTTCATGATTAGCAGGGAATTCAACAGCTGTGAGACTAGATAAAAATTTATCAACAATATCATTCTCTTCCTCTTGTTTACATTCCAAGGAATGGGCTGAAACAAGACTGATGCAGTCATGATTTTGAAGAAAAGATTCCAGACATTTATTTCCATCTTCTATTAGTTTTGAGGGACTACAAGAAGGATTTGGTGTGCTTCTCTCATCAACAAGTATGATAGGAGGGCTAATGGTCTCATTGATTTTCTTTTCCTCAGATTTATACACTTGTTTATCATTAAAAGGACTCAAAACAACAATATGGTTATCAACAATGACCTTGGTCTCCCTGTTTTGAAATCCTTCCAATGTAGGAGAGATATTAGATTTTTCCTTTTTTCCATGATAAGTATCAACCTCCACCAACATAGTATCATTTCTTTCCAAACAAGGAAATTCAACCCTGATATATGATATATCTTCCAAGAACTCCATTTCGGGTTGGAATGGGGCCTCAAATTGTTTGTCTACTTCATCATTTGAAGGAATGTCAAATTGAAATTCACTAGGCAGAACAACAAGAATACATTCATTGGTGAAGTTGAAGTAGCATTGAGAATAAATACTTTATAATGTGAAGAATCATCATGAAAAAATTCTGGAACTTGAATTTTTTTCTCCTCATTATGAAGTATTTCAGACTCATCGATTGATTGTTTTTAAATTTATTTTTCCTCCTCTCACGCCTGCAACTTCCTGTATTGTCTTTTTACTTCTTTCATCAATTGTCTAGAGTTTTGATCATCTGAAGGTGTGATTTTCATATTTTTTCCTTTTGTGACACTCTCTTGAAACTTAAGCCACAAAGATTTAATCACTAGATCATCAGATGCAACAATTTTTTCCAATCTATCCATCCTTTCTTACACTGATATTTTCATTTTTATAGATAATACAGGTGCAATGGTGACTTTCTTCTTTGCATATGGAATATTAGAACATTCTGGAAATGTTTTTCTTACTTTCTTATGTTTAACAGGTTTCCTAAATGCTTATGAATTCATACCTCTGTAGATGTTCTACAAAAACTGTGTCTGTTCTGGATTATCTAGAGTTTGAATATTTTTAATAGGGAGATCTCCATCTTCATCCCCATCACTGTCACTGTCACTTGTTGATGCAGGGTAATAAGTGGTTTTCATCTTTCCTTCATTCCTGGGAAGGTTCCTGTATCAAGGGGAATTAATATGACAGAAGTTTGTTCCCCAACGGAGTCGCCAAAAACTGTTGGTTGGATTTGTTTTCACTGAATATGCCCAATGGAAGTGCATAAAACCATAAACAATTAGGGAAATTCACCTTTCGATAGGGAAAAGTTTCCTCTACTTTGTGAGAGGGGAAATTCCATCGTATGATGTGATTTTTTGTATTTGTGGTGCTTTTAAATATAAATCACAAAAGGGCAGAAAATTTGGGAAAGGAAAAATATAGAGAGGAAGGAGGAATGAGAAGGGAAAGAATACAACCTGATAAATGTTTGGAAAGATGGATAAAATTAAGACATAAAGTTTGGTAAATATACATATCAAGGACACACCTATCCTTTTTGGTTGCCCAAGATTTCCCTACAAGGTTTGATGGATGAGAAAGAAGTGCAGATTGAAAGAAGAAGACTGTAAAAAGGAGAACTTCTCTATCTAGTGGAAGGGAATACAATGAGTGTGAAATATGAGAAGCATAAAGTCTTCATCTCCTTCAGAATATGATGATATGGCACAAAGTCCATGTACCCTAATATCCAACACAAAGTCTAATCACCTGAGCATCAATCACACTATGAAGAAGGGGCAACATTAACAACTCTACCACAAATAAAATAGAATATTTTGTAATTGAGAATCATTAACACAGTAGTAGAGAAAATATTTTACTCATAAGGGAAAATCTGTGTACACAAAGTTACAACAACATAATCTAGCAGAGTCAGATAGAATAGTAGAAGAACCCCTAGAAGAATCATCCCTTTATAATTACAATACAACATAATATAGGGATTCTTCTCCAAGTAGTTAGAAAACTACATGACCTATTTCTAACCCATCACCAACCTCAAGTTGACTCAACTTGGGTTTTACATCAAATTATGATATTTAATTAATTTGATAAACAAATTAATTAAATACATGTTACATTATGCTTTATAAAACTTTATATTTAATTAATTAACTACATTTCAAGGGCCTTTTATCTAAAAAATTCTTATGAAAATAATTCTACAACAAAAATCCATTCCCAAATTGTGCCACCTGCTCATGAACTAGTGTTTTCCATAAGGATATCATGTTGATCCTTTGGTAAATAAATAGAGCAACATGCCAACATATACCAAACAATGCTACATTACAATGAATGCTTGAAGTCGTGAGGACTAGTAGCTAGGCTCGAGCAAGGTTTGCAATTGGCTTCTTGGAGTAATGCTCACATTTTCTATACTTTCATTTATTTCTTTCTCATCTATAAAACTAGCAGATGATTTCAGTCTGGGTTCAAAGGAGATTCTAGAAGAAGAAGTATTATCTCTGGGATATCTTTCCCTTGAGTATTGAATGAATTGAAATATCATGCAAAAAAAATACAATGAGAGGAATAAATTATGCCACTCTACTGATCGAGAAAAGGCCCCAAAATCTTTTCAGTTGAAAATGAGTAGAATCAATTTCTGTGACTTATGTACCATAATGATTTTCACTAAACCACTTAGCATGGACTCTCTGAAGCTCTAAAAGGAATGATAAACTAATTGTTCAAATCCCAAAAGAACTCAAATGCTAATCAAAGACCATGCTCAATAAGATGAAAGAAATTCACTAGAATAACTTTAATAAAACCTTTGTAAACAAATGAGCATCAATATCATATATTATTATGGAACTCAATAAAATAAAATTGGAATGGACCTTGCTTATATAGGTAAGGAAGATAGATCTAAGAACTAGGAAAGGTCGTAGATCAAGCCATAAATCAAGAAAATAACTATTCATTAAAGAACTAGTCAAGACCATAGATTTAGAAAAGAACTAGTCATAAGAACTAGATAATATCTTCCTAATATCTAAATAAGAAAAAAAATATATCCACACACGTAAGTGGGTGAAGGTAAAATACATGAGGTAAATAAATTACCTAGGTGTACATGAGCTAAGGTAAATACCTACTCTAAAACATCCCTCAAGTGAAGCTATGGGCCCAAAATAAAAGTGGCATATCCACAGTATGAGTCCCAACAATTGGGCTTGATCAGGTACTCATGTACAATATATCTATGAAGAAATATTGAACTAAAAGTAGGAAAGAATCTTGCTAGAAGGAAAGAGAACGAAGAAGGAATATGTTCTCATAAACACCCCCCAAGAACAACTTTCAAAACCCCAAGCATGCCACGCAACTCAAGGTAGTGAGGTGATGTAAAAGGCTTCATATTTCTTGTAACTCTATTGAGCACCAACAGACAAAGCATATTGAGATACATATACACTTCATTCGTCAGCACATTCAGGATGGAGTTCTTTCCTTAGAGTACATTATGAGCTCTAATACCATAAAAGGAATGATAAATAACTTGTTCCAAGCCACAAATAACTAAGATGCTAATCAAACACCATGCTTCATAAGATGAAAGTAATTTTCAAGAATAACTTAAATGAAACCTTTACAAACAAATGAACATCAATATCATATATTATTATGGAACTCGGTAAAATATAATGAGAATGATCCTTGCTTATATAGGCAAGGAAGATCAATCTAAGAACTAGTCAAGGTCGTAGATCAAACCATAAATAAAGGAAAGAACCAGTCATCAAAGAACTATTCAAGACCATAGATTTAGGAAATAATTAGTCATCAAAGAACTATTTAAGACCATATAGACTTAGGAAAGAACTAGTCATACCAACTAGATAATATCTTCCTAATATCTAAATAAGAAAAAAGAAATATCCACATGCATAATTGGGTATAGGATAAAATACATGAGGTAAATAAAGTACCAAGGTGAACATGAGCTAAGGTAAATACCTAATCTAACAAGCTCCCCACTTTCTGAAAATGTCAGAATTGTTGTTAACATGTTGATTTCTAACTAAGTGTCTTTTTGAAAAGCAAGTTCCCCATCCTAATTTAGTAAATTTTGGGCCAACAGTTGTGAATCTACATTGGGTTGAGAGAAAGAGTTGGTAGTGAGTGGATAATGGATGTTACCCCCATTCCTTGGTTTTAATAACAATGATCTAGTATAAATTTCTGTAGAATTAAGAGCATGAAGTCTGGATTCATTTATACTTAAATCTTCTGATAAATATTTTCCAATATAATTCCCTTCTTGATATCCAATTGGTTGATGGATTCGAATCAAAGTATCAATTATACTAATTGTTGATGAAATCTATTATACTACGAGGATTGAAGTCAGAATTTGTGTTGCATGTATCTATTATGGAGTCTCAGAAATTTCAAAAATCCTATCTGTAATACTAGGCTTTGAATCATGCAGCTTCACTTTTTCTCTTGATATCTCATGGGTATGCGCTATATTAGATTCACCTCTCCTAAGAATAGAGCCAATTGCCTTATTTGGTAATGTAACCTTGACACTTGTTCCTAAATCATTCTTCACCATTCCAAATGATGACCCCCAAACTGATGCTTGACTCATTGAATATATAGAAAGAGCCCCATAACCACTATCCCCACCAGTCTACAAGATTCCATAACTTCCATAGCTTCCAAAAGAAATCCTCCCTCCAACTTCTCCTTGTAAATATAAACCAGAGAGAATACATTCCACCCAGTGACCCCAAATCTTTCCTCCCTCCAAAACAAGAGAAAGGAACACCACCAGACATGTTAAGGAAAGATAAAGATCCAGGGAACACAAAATTAGCACTTACAACACCATATTTATCTTTAAAAACATTGGCCCTGAGCCTAGTTACAATTTGAACTAAGGCTTCCCTTATAACCTCAAATTATCCAATAATCTAAACAAAGTTCATCATTGTCACTATCACACTTAGGAATATTATCATTCGAGATTACCTGAATGTTTGATCATGTTCACTTCCTCTTTTTAGATATAATATTACCACCTTTACCTAATATGCAACCCATATGGTTTGATGGCACAAGAAACCTTATTGTAATGATATTTTCCTTGCATTCTTCTTTAGATTTGTCATGCTGAGAGCAATCTCTCTTAGAAAAATCATATTGGCCATCCATTATAGCTTTAGGTTCTTTATTGTAACTATATTTAGCTTCTAGACTGACAAACACTTCCAAGTAGTACCCAAAATCCCAAAATGGAAGCCAAAAACCTAATCATTTGTAGAAGTAGATAAGTATAGCATTTTGATGTGCAACATTTTATAACCATTGGGATCAAGGGAATAATTACTTGCAAAATCCCGTTGCACCTTTCATGAGAATTGTTTCCCGGAGGAGGGATGGTTTTTGAAAAGCATTTGTTTCATATTGGACACCAATGCGTTATTAAAATCATGAACAAGCATATCTCCATATTCTTCACCACCCATGCCAATACCACTAATATACATATTTACAAACCCTTTAATGCTACAATGTAAACAACTGGTAATGTAGGTGTACCACCCTTTTCTAAATCGATGTATCCTTTTGTTATGTTTGAAATGTTAATATTTCTGAAAAAACCTTCTCCTTGGATCGATCTGAGTGGGCATTTGGGAAATAAAAGGAAGATTATAATAGTTTATGATTTCTACCATCTCTTTGATTCCCCACATGAATCAAATTTCTGCACCTTCTATTATTATCAGATGAATAAGTGAATGTGAGAACCATTGGAACGCGAGGAACAAGTTCCTCTAGGCCTTGGGTTCTCTACACACACATTTTTTTGCACCTTTTTTGTCCTCGGTCAAAATGGGAAATCGGAGAATAAATGTAACATGGGAATACTTCCTAATGTTCCACATTTTTACAAATTCACTGATTTACACTAATGTTACTTTTGAACATTATTCATTTTTTTAATACCCTTATTAAAAAGAAATATTTATCTCTTAAAATATGCCACTTGGCAAGGGAGGATAAAAGAAATCAAAATGATACCATTTGAATGAATAAAGAAATGGAAAACATGGGGTTGTGGGGAACTGTTGGGTTTCATATTTGCACTTTGAATGAAACCATATTCAAGGGACAAGAAAGTCCCTCCTCTTTAATGGGAGAGGTTCCCTTATTGAAAGAAAAAGGAAAAACCTATGTGCAAATGTAAAACTTTCATTTAGATGTGGTTTTCTGATATCTTGGAAAGTGTTTTATGCCAGGAAAGTTATCAACACTTGAGGATAGAAGACTTGAAAAGATGAGGGAGAAAGAAGAAAGCAATACTTTCAGGGAGAAGAGATAATATAGAAAACCCTTATATGTATTGAAGCAAACGAGATACATAATAGAACCATTTCACGATTAAAACCAACACAATCCCACAGACACAAAGTTCTTGAGATCACATCCACCAGAACATAAATTTTCTTATTATAAAAATGTATGACTCCCCAGTTGCGACAGAGAAAGGAGAAATACAGAAGAAGAAGAAGGGGAAACCCCTATATTGATTTATGTTGATTCAATTTACACTTGCAGAGTATCAGAATTCCAACCCCGAACAATGGCTTCAAAAGCCCATCAAATAGCCCGCAAGAAACGGTTACAACTTCTTCGAACAAGCAAGAAATGGTTACAAACTCTCCAAATCATTCGCACCCTCTTGGATTCTTGATTTGCTGAGAAACAAAAACGACAGGAAAACCCAATTTTCATATTGCAACTAGTACATTTCTTTCCAAATTTGAATATGGACCGTTCATCTTGTTTTACAACTTTAAATACGAGCCATCGACGTGGAAAAACCTCATTGGTGCGGGCATGGGAGACGCCTTTGGAATTTTGTGACTTTATAGAGATTTGGAAATTTTTCATATTTTGGTCCGCCGAGCCACCTCGAATCACAACGTGACACGTGGCACCACTGGATTGGCCACGGGGCTGCGCTTCAATCCTACCATTTTCATTTTATTCCTGAAGAAGCTCAAAATCTCAAAATGTTCTACTGACCCACGCCTCCGTCTTTGAATTTTCAACGGCCACATGTCCTCCTCTAATTGGCTTCGGGGGCCGCAATTCAATTTTACAACTTTAACCATGTTCAGAAAGGGCTCAAAGTCTTAAGTGCTCCGTCATCCCGCGCCTCTGTCTTTGAATTTTCAGCGCAGGCACCACTACGTTTCCTCTTCTGATTGGCTGCGGGCCTTAGGTACTCTCTCTCTCTCTCTCTCTCTTTTACTTCTCCAAGCGGGCTCGCGAGCTCGCAATTGCCAACTACGATTTTTCGCCAAGAGAAAAAAGTTCCAAAGTAACTCCTTAGCCCCGCTGGCCCTCTTTTGGCAAAAACACCATGTTAGGTCTGCCGAGCCATAACTTACAAAGTATAAGGAGTTAGAAGGACTTATTTACCTTTTTGGAAAGGGGAAGAAATTTCCCATCCGATGGAATTATTTCCAGACATCCTTAAGTCCTTAGAAAGTACCAAATTCCAAAATACTTTGTTTTAACACTTTCCAAAGGAACCAACTCAAAATTTTAGGTCTTGACTTGGAAAATGAAGGGAATTTTGAGGGTGACAATAGCTGGCTCTTTCTGGGGATGACTTTGATTGGAATGAAGGGACAAGGCAAGATCAAGAACTGTAGAACACTCTAGGAAAGAAGACCAATTTCTTATCCATTGGGCAACTGGAGTCAATGGCAAAACCAACACACACAGGGTAAGAAAAGAAACAAAACAACCCAAGAGGGAAGACCAAAACAAAAGCACACCACACAGCAAGGGACAAGAAAGGGAAACAAGCCAAAACCAAAAACTATACATAATAGACAAAAGGACTTCCTAGTCACCTAGGACTTGAACAACTTTAAGTATTGCCCACTATAAAGAAGTGGGAGAGGAGATCCATCCATGTAATCAAGATAGAAGGATTTTTCACTAGAAAAATGCCTTATCTTGAAAGGGTCAAGCCAAAGGGAATCAAAATGACCATGACTTCCACGAGGCTCATGTCTCTTATCCCATAGCAGCACAATGTCTCCCACTTGGAAAACTCTGGGTTTGGCTTTCTTTTCAAACAAAGCCTTCACTTTCAATTGATGGACTGTTATCCTGTCAACAACTCACAATCTGTCCTCATTCAAATTTTGAAGGTACATGATCCTCTTGTCTAAAGACCCACTAAAACTTGAATCTTCAATAGCTTTCATCAGATGCAAAGCTGGCAATTCCACCATCACTAGCAGTTGAGCCTCAACACCATACACCACTTGGAAAGGTGACATTCCAATTTCTCTTTTAGGTGTAATTCTATCAGCCCAGAGTGCATCATATAGTTTCTTATGCCAATTCCTCTGAGATTCATTTACAAGCTTCCTAACAATGGTCACCAAGTTCTTGTTTGTTGATTCTGCTTGTCCATTCCCTTGGCGGTAGTATTATGAAGAATGAGCAAGGGAGATTCCATACCCATAGAAGAAATCCATCATCTCAGCAGAAGAAAAGTTAGAAGCATTATCAGTGATAATCTTGTTTGGTATACCAAACCTTATCAATATGTTCTCCTTAACAAAGTTGCATACTA
Organism: Taxus chinensis; assembly: GCA_019776745.2. NCBI lineage: Eukaryota > Viridiplantae > Streptophyta > Pinopsida > Cupressales > Taxaceae > Taxus > Taxus chinensis. The sequence continues at coordinate 266,533,816 of CM034155.1, forward strand.
CTTCAGAAGTTGTGCTCTTGACTAGAATTGCTTCCACCCACTTGGTGAAGTAATATGTGGCAGTCAACACATGGGTATGCCCAGCACTAGAAGGTGGGTTGAGTGTTCCAATGAAATCCAGACCCCATTGTTGAAAAGGTTCCTCAATCACCACAGGTTTGAGAGGCAAGGCGGCCAATTTAGGTCTTCCAAAAAACGTTCGACATGCTTCACACTTGCCTACCCATTTTCATGCATCTCTGAACAAAGTAGGCCAATAATAACCAGCACGAAGGATCTTGTGAGCTATTACAATATAAGAGAAATGACCTCCACAGGCTTGGTCATGAAAATCATAGAGAAAATTCTTCTGTTGTTCCTTGTCTACACACTTCAAAAACATTCCATTTGTGCCTCTTTTGAACAAGGCATTCTCCCACAAAACATACTGCGCAGACCTCAGTTTGATGGCTCTCTTCTCCTTGGTAGTTAAGTGAGATAGAAACTCACCATAGGTAATAAAATATGCAATGTCGGCATACCATTCATCTGTGGAACTAAGGAAGAGAACAATTGGGATATCTGCTCCATCTTTAGACAACTCTTTATTAGCTCCCTCAGCAATGAGTTCACACAGGCCTTTTCCCCAAACCGGCTTTGTTGGCCTGATGTCAAGATCATACTCTTGCACTTTTTCTACCCAATTACCCTTCTTGGTTCAAAATTCTTGTGTAAAAATGTATTTGATTGGTGTATCAGGCACAAGAGTGACAAAATGAGATTTTAGAATATAAAACCTAAACCATTTGACAGCTTTGACAACTACAAATGCATGTTTCTCCATCATGGTGTACTTCAACTCACGAGCTTTCAAAACATAACTCATGAATGCAATTGGGATCTCATGATCTTCAACATCCTTCTGGATTAACACAATAGCTAGGGTATTCTCAGTGGAATATCAGTAGATAGTGAAATCCTTGCTAAAATCAGGGCACGCCAAGACAAGAGTCTTTGCAATAGCTTCCTTAATGTCCTCAAATGCTTCCTTTCCTTCAAAGGACCAAACAAATGTTTGCTTCCCTTTCATCCTGTGAGCAATACTCATAGTAATTTCTGCAAAATTAGAGATGAATCTTCTTAGGAAGTTGATCTTACCAAAGAAAGAATGGACACCTTTCTTACTTGTGGGAAGAGGGATTTGTTGGATGGCTTAAACTCTCTCTGGATCAATCTTAATCCATTCTTTTGAAACAATGTGTCTTAATAGATTTCCTTCAGTGACACAAAAAATTGAATTTTTTGGGTTCAAAGAGACTCCATGTTCTCTACACTTTTGAAGGACTGTTTCCAGGTGTTGGAAGTGATATGCTCTGGTTTTGGAAAACATATTCAAATCATCCAAATACACCACAATGCATTTCCCCTTCAAAATTCCAAAATCCAAGTCCATGGCCCTCTGAAAAGTAGCACTAGCATTGATGAGACAAAAGAGCATCCTCTTGTAGGAAAAATTACCCCAAGGAGTGGTAAATGAAGTCTTATGTTGATCTGTAGTATTCACTTCTACTTGATTATACCTTGAGAATCCATCCAACATGGATAACATCTCTGATCCTGTGACATCTTGCAACACCTGGTCCATCATGGGGAGAGGGTAGTTGTCCTTCAAAGAAGCCTGATTTAGATTTTCGAAGTCAACAAAGATCTGAATTTCACCATTTTTCTTCCTAAAAGGTACAATATTAACAATCCATGTTGAATGATGAATGGGGAAGATGATCTTGGCCTTCAATAACTTTTGTATCTCTTAGAAGATGTTTTTTAGCAATCTTTGGATTGTACTACCTTTGCTTTTGTTTGAAGGGCTTGATCCCAAGTTTAAGAGGAATAAAATGTTGCATTTATTTTGGCTGGAAATATTTAAGATCATAATAAGAATAAGAAAGGATATCAACATACCTCTTCAAAAGATTTACAACCTTCTTTTTCTCCTCCTAAGTGCAGCACTTTCCAACGTTCACCATTTTCGGTTCATCAAGGCTCCTAATATTCAATTTTTCAATCTCAGAAGATTGTTGAGCTTCCTTGGAAGTTTTAGACTTGACATACCTATCATGTTTATCAAAGAGCTCCTCTAAACTTACCAGGCCCCTAGGGATCTTGTTACCTTTCAGTTTAATGCAGCCATCTTGATCCATCTCCTCCTTGACACCTTCCTCATAGGATGATACACATTCTCTAGGTAGATTGCTACTTCCTTATAAGTATAGTTGATCAAAATTGTCCCCAAGATCCAAGAAGGAGAGAAAATGTTGATCATCATTAAATACCTACCAGCTATCTACATTATCAGGCACACTGGGTCTATGAATCATCTCAATGCTGAACTTTTCTTGAGAGAAGTCAGGATGAGGTATCAATAAAGACTTCGAAACAACTAGAGAATCAACTCTAGTGTTCTTCTCCCTTGGCACAGCTTCAATTGAAAAGGCATCAAGGAACTCAATGGAATCCTAGACCAGATTCCTATAGTGCTTCAGTCTTATATTCTTCACTTGATAAATATCTATGATCTGCTTCACTATTAGCTCTACATCCCCAAGAGCAAGAAGGTTCCTCACTCCCATCTCTTTCGCCATGCTCAACCCAAGGATGAGGGCCTCATACTCAACAGTGTCATTGGTGTTTTAAAACTAAAACTTGAAAGAGAATGAATGAATCTTACCCTCAGGAGAGATCAACACCACACTAGCTCTAGAACTAGTTGAGGAGCAGCTCCCATAAAATTCCAAGGTCCAAACACCATTCAAATCAAGTGACACTTCCTTTGGCAGACTTTTCTCATCTTGATACATGATCATGTAGTTCCCATGCCCAATGTCTTCATAAAGTATTTGTGCTTTTGGATCTTCTGTCTTTCACACAATGTATTCAGTTTGCTTCTCATGTAGCAGCTTCTTCATCTTTCCATTAACAGGGATCAAAGCATGTGACCAATCCATTTAGATCTCACCTCCTACATCCTTGCAAAATTTCCTACTCAGCAGCATGTCATATGAAGTTGGAATATCAGCAACAAAGATGGTGGTTAAAACCTTCTTCTCTGGTAAAACAACAAAAGATACTTGTGCATCCTTGATTCTCCCAACCAAAGGCACTTCTCTACTCTCCATGGAATAATAAGAGCCATAGGTGTGGGTTAGGGTTAAGCCCAAAGCATGAGCCACTTTGTGGCATTACATTATCTGATGCACCAAAGTCAATGACACAATTGCTAAGTTTGTGGCCAGCTATGAAGAGAGTCACAAAGAAAGGTTTGATTTTCTCATTGGGTGAAGTGAGTGCAGCCACAAGGCTTGGTTGAGGTGAGGAAGAAGGGGTAGGCAAGAGACCTTTAGAAGTAGGTGATGGGGTTTTGGACTTAGAGTTGACAAAATTAACCATTTTGGCAAAGGCTTTTGGATGGGTTTGATAAATCTCAGCCTTTGAAATATGAATCTTGGTCTTTTTTAGGTGATCAATAAGGTCAAAAGATCCAGATGTGAGAGAGGCATCACTACTAGGAGTAGGGGAAAATTTTGACCCATCAGCTTTATCATTTGGAGGACAAAGCTTTAGAAGAATAAGAAGAAGAAATAGCAGAGCCTACCGTTTGTGTGGAAGCAGTGGGAATAGGAGCTCCTCTTCTCGCAACCACTAGAATGGTTATGGGGTATTCCTTAGATATTTTAGCAGGTTGCACCACTTTTTTCTTTTTTTTGGTCTGCTCCCATGTCATAACAACATATGACTCGCTATTCAACCCTACCACTACATCATCATAGTCATCCTCATCATCTACACCCTCAGTGGTGAGGAAATGAACTTGAGATCCACCAGGATCCTCCAGTTCTTCATTAGCTTCATCTTCTTGTTCATCATATAGTTCATTCTCATCTTCATCATCAGGTTTAAGAACCTCACAAGTTGCATTGACAGGCACCTTGAGGGGTGGACCCTCAATTGCCAACCTGGTTTGAGAAGAAGGAAAACGATTCCTAGGTTGAAAGTTCTTCCTTGGAACATCTTGATATGGAGCATATTGGGCCAATTTCTTCTTGAGAGCAATGAGGTAATTTGTAAGCTTTTGCACCAACTAATTTACATTAGCTCTAGAAGAAGAGGAAGAATAAGATGCTTTGGATTTGGAAGAGTCTCTTTTCAGTTTACCGGACATGATTAAGTCATCTTCAACACTGACAGCCAATCTCTGATCATCCTCCAAAGTTGCAAGGTTAGCTCTCCTTAGGGCATAGCTCACTTCAGGAAATTAAGAATTCAAGAAGAATCACTTTTGAATTTGATCAACAGGACGAGTGGCTTGTGGAATCTTGTGGATCAACTTGTTAAACTTGGCCACAAACTCTCTCATGGGTTCATGTGGTTCTTTCTTGACCTGAGAAAGCTGAGCCAAGAGAGCATGCACATCCTCATCAGGTTTGAAACTTGTTCAAATTGGGTTGTCATGGAATTCCAATCAGTGATTAATCCAACATGAAGATGATAGAACCAATTAGCAGCATTGTCTTGCAATGTCTCTAGAAAAATCCTGACGGACACATCTTCATACTCAACCCCAAGAACCCCACATGCAACGATAAAGGATGCAATGTGTTCATCTAGGTGAAATTTCCCATCACCTCTGAATTTAGGAAAGTTCTTTCTGTTACCTCTAGGTAACTCATGCAATGGTTGAGGGAGAGCAAAGAGGCCCAACTTGTGTTCCCCAAGGCAAAGGTGTTGCCATCCTTGGAATAACTTCTTGAAGTGGAATTGAAACACCAGCAAGAATTAGGGCACGAAGATTAGGGTTAAGTTGTGTTTGAGTAATATCACTTCCAGAAAATTGGTCTTCAACAGGAGGTGTGCTTGTAGAACGAGCTCTTCTGTTTCTTCTTATTGGAGGAAGTTGAAAACCTTGTTGATCCAGAAGTTGAAATTGGGAATCTTCAACCCCAAGAGACCTTCTACCCCGAGTGTATCTTAGAGTCACCAGATCAAGGAAATGATCAAATTGTTGTTCTTTTCAGAAAGGAAATCCGTTGAACGAATCCCCAACGAAGTCGCCAAAAACTGTTGGGTTTCAGATTTGCACCTTGAATGAAACCACAGTTAGGGGACAAGAAATTCCCTCCTCTTTAATGGGAGAGGTTCCCTTATTGAAAGCAAAAGGCATAACCTATGTACAAATGCACAACTTTCATTTAGATGTGGTTTTCTGATATCTTGGAAAGTGTTTTATGTCAGGAAAGTTATCAACACATGAGGATATAAGACTTGAAGAGATGAGGGAGAAAGAATAAAGCAATACTTTCAGGGAGAAGAGATAACAGAGAAAACCCTTATATGTATTGAGCAAACGAGATACAGTATAGAACCATTTCACGATTAAAACCAACACAATCCCACAGAAACAAAGTTCTTGAGATCACATCCACCAAAACACAAAGTTTCTTATTATAAAAATGTATGGTTCCCCAGTTGCGACAGAGAAAGGAGAAATACAGAAGAAGAAGAAGAAGAAGAAGGGGAAACCCCTGTATTGATTTATGATGAAGCAATTTACACTTGTAGAGTATCAGAATTCCAACCCCGAACAATGGCTTCGAAAGCCCATCAAATAACCCGTAATAAACCGTTACAACTTCTTCGAAAAAGCAAAAAATGGTTACAAACTCTCCAAATCATTCACACCCTCTCGGATTCTTGATTCACAGAGAAACAAAAATGGCGGGAAAACCCAATTTTCATATTGCAACCGTTCCATTTCTTTCGTAAATTTGAATATGGGCCATTCATCTTGTTTTACAACTTTAAATACAAGCCATCCACATGGTAGAACCTCATTGGCATGGGCACGGGAGACACCTTTGGCATTTTGTGACTTTATAGAGATTTGGAAATTTTTCATATTTTGGTCCACTGACCCGCCTTGAATCACGACGCAACACTTGGCGCCACCTGATTGGCCATGGGGCTGCACTTCAATCCTACCATTTTGATTTTATTCCCGAAGAAGCTCAAAATCTCAAAATCTTCCGCCGACCCGCTCCTCCGTCTTTGAATTTTCAACGGCCACGTGTCCTCCTCTGATTGGCTACGGGGCCTGCGGTTCAATTTTACACCTTTAACCATTTTCAGAAAGGGCCCAAAGTCTTAAAGTGCTCCGTCGGCCCATGCCTCCGTCTTTGACATTTTAACGCATGCACCGCCACGTGTCCTCTTCTGATTGGCTGCGAGCCTTAGGCTCTCTCTCTCTCTCTCTCTCTCTCTCTCTCTGCTTCTCCATGCGGGCTCGCAATCACCAACTATGCTTTTTCACCAAGAGAACAAAGTTCCAAAATAACTCCTTAGCCCCGCTGACCCGCTTTTGGCAAAAACACCATCTTAGGTCTGTCAAGCCATAACTTACAAAGTATAAGGAGTTAGAAAGACTTCTTTACATTTTTGGAAAGGGGAAGAAATTTTCCATCCAATGGAGCTACTTCCATACATCCTTAAGTCCTTAGAAAGTACCAAATTCCAAAATAATCTATTTTAACACTTTCCAAAGGCACCAACTCAAAATTTTAGGTCTAGACTTGGAAAATGAAGGGAATTTTGAGGGTGACAATAGGAACAAACAAACGGAGGGAACGGTTATATCTAGGTGCTCAATCCCCACAAAGGATGTGAGGAACAGTGCGGAGAATTGGGGCTAGGATGAAACACTTCTTGAGTTATAAATTTTCCGTAAAACCTGCAGTCTGCAATGTGACAAACAATATAAAGCGGGGAACAATGTAATATGAACCATGGAGAACAAATGATCCAGAGGACTTTTTTGTTAGGAGTTCCCTATAAAATAATCATGAAGCGAAAAACATAGTGGGGAACAAACAAACGGAGGGAATCTTTGTGGGTAATAGTGAAGTGTGGAGTTATATCTTGGGTGCTCAATCCAATGCCACAAAGGATGTGAGGAACAAAGATTTGTGGGTAATAATGTAGTGCGGAGAATTGAGGGCTAGGATGAAACACTTCCTTGAGTTATAAGATTTTCCGTAAAACCTGTAGTCTAAGGAGAATATGTGCAATGTGACAAACAATATAAAGCGGGGAACAATGTAATATGGGGAACCAAGAACCATGGAGAACAAATGATCCAGAGGACTTTTTGGGATGTTAGGAGTTCCCTATAAAATAATCATGAAGCGAAAAACATGGGGCAGTGGGGAACAAACAAACAGAGTGAATGGTTCCATCTGGGTGATCAATCGCCACAAATGCTATGAGGAAAAAATCTTTGTGGGTAATAATGAAGTGTGGAGAACTAGGGCTAGGATGAAACACTTCCTTGAGTTATAAGATTTTCTGTAAAATCCGTAGTCTAAGGAAAATAACTGCAATGTGACGAGCAATATAAATTAGGGAACAATGTAATATGGGGAACCAAGACCCATAAAGAACAAATGATACAGACCGAATTTTGGGATATCAGGAGTTCCCTATATCTCCCTAAACCACTGCAGAGTGGTAGAGAATTTAGTGAGATTTCTGTTGATACCTGGAACGCAGAAAACAGACTCTGTATGCTCAAAATGCAGTTGGCCTAAGTTTGGTCAACACTCACACTCTACAAGGTCTACTGACCAACGCAAAAACGACAAGTGCCGGAAGGAGAGTGTATTTGGAGGAGCAAAAGAAAAATGTTTGTTTGTGACCATTCTTTGACACTCGTATATGGATGGGTTGACCTTTCTTTTTACTGCCGAGGGCCCTCGACCAGGTTTTGGCATACTCTTTTTACGGAGGGGTGCCTTTGCCGCCGCATCAATATTTCAGCACGTGGTGGGGCCTCAAGCCACCACGTGGCCTGCGACCACGATGATTGTGCTATTAAACTTAGCTAACTCGGTTTGGGCGAGCTACTTATTCACAATTCAACAAGTTATTTTTATATGGGACGAGTTTTTATTTATATGGGATGAGTTCATTAAGGGCACTTTGCATTTCGACCCACCTCGGAGATTGTTACAAGGCTCGGCCCATGACCATCGTGCACCTAACATGCCATGACACTGCATATCCACCACACGAAATCTCAACATAACCATCAACCATTGTATCCAACTCGGCGAGGGATATTAAATAATGGTAAAAGATCTTATGTGTGGCCGTGCCACGTCTACAATGTGGTGGTCGGGCATTATTAAATGATTAAGTGATCTCTCCACCCACGTATGTGGGATAATTTATGCCCACCGACCACTATATCACTGAAGGCCCACGTGGACGCATGTGGGGTCTATTCAAAAGTAATGTGGGTTTTAAAAAATATTCCCACCAACATGCCAAGCAAGGGACCACGTGGTACGTGGGAGATAGGAGCGACAACAATAAAGTGGACCGGTTAAATAGGTAAGCCACGTGGAATTAAACAATACAACAGTTATAGTGGGTAACTGGGTAGTGCGAGTACTAAAAGGGTTGTAATAAACCAATGATATTTTTTTACCCCACGTAAATGCTATCCACATATATATAAAAATGTAAAACGACGGATATATATAAAAATAGCATAAGTCACCACTATAAACTTTATAACGGTGGCATATTATTTTTGGCATGTAAATTAATACCACGGTTATGTGGTATTTAAAACCCCCAAATGTAACGTCCACTAAAAATATCCCTCGCCATTATAGATCCAAGGGTGATATAGCCTATATAAAGGCTCATGGGGGTATAGGTTATACAAGTTGTTCTAGACAAAGCCATAGTGCTTAAAGGAGAAATTTCATATACTATCATTTTAGGAGTTAGAGGAAAAACTAGGTTGTGGTGTAAAAAGGAGATATTATCATAATTTCCTCACGCTCCTAATGGTGGTATTTCCTTCCTAGTTTAGAGGTGTTTTGAATCTGTTTTGATCTACGAAAGTTATATCAGTGTTTTACGTCTATATGGAGTCTTCGTCAAGCATGTAACTCATCCAAAGAAGAGTATTGAAGACATACATTTCTGCAATGGTCACTATCAGCTGAGCTTCTTCTTCTCGGTGGGCTTGGAGAAACTTGTCTTCATCTTTCCACTTTAGAGTAATCTAATGGATCTTGATCACTTTATTTTATCTGGTTTAGATTCACGTGTAATCGGCTAGGTATGTGATCATAAAGGGTAGAATACCTATACCACTATCATTAGGAGGAATCCCTCTATAACTATCATTTGGGTACTCCGATAAGATACGTTCCCTGGTATTTGCATTTAGATTCATCTCTTCATTGGATGTTTGTACTAGTTTACAAGTCTGAAGTGTAATGAATCTGTTCATATGAACCCGTAGACGTAGGCATTTCCGAACTCCATTATCAATTTCTTTGTAGTGTGTATATGCTTTAATTTACATCGCATTTTTCATTTGAAGTTGATAGCATCTGCGGATTATAAAATATTGCAGTGCCTATAGGGGTCCGTGACAGTTAGAAATATTAACCCTTGTTTATGAATCAAGTTAGTATTAGAGTTGGTTGATCTTTTCGGAAAGCCTACTAGTCTCCGAGTAGGTTGGTATCAGAGCAGCCTGATTTTACTGTGTTGCTTCGACTTGTACAGTTGCCTCAATTGTGATCAGACAGGTTATAGCCATGGACGTGTCCCTATTCCTCCAATGGCTTGTAGTGATCACCTTTTTCGGAATAATGATACACATGGTGGTTACCAGGCATTGAGAGAAGACTCAACAGATCATGGAGTTGCATGCACACTTGGAGAATGTATTAGAGTGGAATCGCCTTTAAAGTTGGCATCTTGTAGAGCTCTAGAGGAGCATTGATTCACTTCCGGGTCGGATGGTCAAGGCAAGACAACCGAATAAAAGGCACATGGGGACCTCACTACCACCACTACTGCGGAAAAGACGACCATACAGTAGATTATTGTTGACAAAAACACCCTGATCAGGTTCCTCATTAGTACAATAAGAAGGTTGCGACTAAGGGGAAAGCTCATGTACTTCCGAGTACCATCTAGTATGGCTAGCATACACGACGATGACGACATGTAGAGGTATCTTCAGTGACTCTAGACGTGATTCTACGATCAACCAGAGTCTCAAGGAAGACTGTACCTACCATTCCTGAAGGTCACCATGTACGACTCATATTCGATTGGGATATTAGATTGAGCTATATCATAGCTTATTTGGTATGCCGGATGGGTATACCAACTAGGCTTCTTCCACATGCCAAGACTATTGGTACTCAAGATGGTGGTATTCAGGGAACCACAAATCGACATTGTAGAGTGCGGTACATCATCGGAGGGAAGTTCTCATATGTGGTAAATCTCTCCATCGTTCCAATGGACATGGACAATAGCGTCCTGGGAATTTTTTACCTCGTGGAACATCATGCAATCATCGGGAATGCAGGAAAGATCCTTAAAATCCATCTGAACCATGGACGGGTTGTGGAGTTTGAAACTAGTTGGGTTACAAGACCCAACAACAGATACATCAACGAGTCTTCAAGCTCGTATTCTCTAGGGGACCCTCCAGTCCCAGATGATGACCAAGACCAACAGTGAGACAACTAGATCCTCCATCAGGATTGTGTCGAGAGGTACGATACATGGGGTAATAATAATTGTAGTCATCTAGTATGTATGTATCCTTGAGCATTTACGAGTATAGTAAATAAAACACCCATGCTCGTATTTTGCAAAAGACCCATTTGGGAATATATGTGTGTGTGTGTGTGTGTGTGTGTGCGCGGTTAGGTGCATTTTTATACCCATTTCGGGAAATGTCTATAAATATGATGCTTACAAATATAAGACCCCATCAAAGGGAAAATTGTGTTCTAACACATAATATTGTGAGTATCGAAATTTCTTGTGTAAGAAATTATGCGGACAATTGAGCTCACTGGTGTCATCTCAGATAGTAATTATGTGTACATGCATTATGATCGTACAACAAAATAGTAGCTGATGATCGTTGGAATTTGACATCAGGTCATATAGTCACTCCGCGTAGAGGCTTATGGATGTGCAACATAGTGGTACATGATAGTTGTCGTCAATAGGAGGCTTTGTACCATGTAGAGGAAGTAGCCACGCAACAGGGTTGAAGTTGCCATTATTGAGCTCGTGGGAGATTATCTCATATCATCGCTTTGTGTAGAGGCATCATGGCCATGCAATAGAGTGGTAGCTGATCATCATCGTAATTTGACATTAACTAAGATCTTCATTTTGTGTAGAGGTTGAGACAATACAAGAAAATGGTAGTTGATCGTCGTAGACTTGACATCAACTTGAATATTCATTCTATGAAGAGGAGTAGTCCGTGCAACAGAATGGTAGTTGATCAGTGGCTGACATCTAGCAATGGGTCAGAATATCACTCTGTGTAGAGGCTACTTTGGTTGTGCAATAGAGGAGTACCTATTTGTCATCGTTAATCAAGGACTTGTATAGTGCAAATGTGGAAGTCATGTAGCAAAGTGAAGTCACCACCAAACACTTCTCAGTACTGTGTAGATGCAGAGGCTATGCAGTAAAATGAAGATTACCGGGAGGTGTCAATAGAGTGACATAGATGCCACATGTCCTAGGGATCAAACATTATTCACAACTCGACCTGGGCGAGTTGCTTATTCACAACTCAGAGAGTTATATTTTATATGGGACGAGTTCATTGGGGAACTTTGTATTTCAACAAACCTCGACGGGATATTACTGAGCACCCCATGACATCTCGACATAGCCATTGTATCCAACTCGACGGGGTATATTAAACAATTGAAAAAGTGTTAATGTGTGGCCAATGCCGCGTTTTATGATAAGGTCGTTGGGCCTTATTATATGTCAATCTCTCCACCCACGTATGTGGGATGATGGATTGCTTGGAAAATAGAGAACCCTGCGTCGTGCTCGAAGGAGGGGGAGGCATTCTTGGAGGCAGAAATGGAGTACAGTTGCGGGAGTCGTGAGTGGAGGTGGACATACCTCTGGCATCAGCAAGAAAGGGGAAGAATGGATGCCTCCCTGGAAGACAGTACGCTTCAATCGAAGAAACAATAAAAAACACCTTGCTTAGGGTTCCAGGAAGGGATTTACAGATTATAATGTTGAATGTTGATAAAACCGGTGCGTTTTGTTCATTTTTGTGGGCGTGGATTGTTGTAGCTGAAAAGCCCCTTTCACTTTGTCTGCTGAGTGTGGTAGAGGTTGGAGACTGAGGGAGTGGAGGAAGCCATCAAGCAGCGCAACTGAGATTTAAAGAAAAGGGTAAAAAAAAATTCATATTCTTCCTCTTTAGATTGTACAGTGACTGGATTTGGATTGTTTATGTTTCTTGGGTCTGTATGAACTGATCTTTTTTTGTTGCTCATACAAAGACTGTTCCTGAATACCAATGACCTATTTTGGTCGCTTGTGGACATTTATATGATTTCTTTGTTTCTTTTATCTCTCAAAACTCCACCATCTGCCATTCTTTTTTTTTTGCATCTTAAAATATTCAGCACCCATGTCTTTCTTTTTGCTTCTTATACATTATCTTTACTGATAGATGAAAACTAGTGGGACCGATAGTGGGTATGCAACATTTAAACCAGTCCCACTTCTTCTAAATTGCCACCACTTGTCACGATTTTTTTTTTAATCTTAAAAACTTTAGTATCACTGTCAATTTTATTTGTGGGTGTTTGAGCTACAGTATATACCGGCCCTGGGTTACCATATCTGGCTTTGGTAGTGATCTAGAGTTGGAGTTTTGGTTTAGGGTTCCTTTTGTCCCTAACACTTGTGTGTCATTCCTGGTTATATTCCTAAGTTCCATTGACCTATTTTGGTCACTCAAACAAGGTTGTATTCCTAAGTCTCATAGACCTACTCTGGTCACCATTTGGTCACCAGCGTACATTAGTATATTTTTTCTCTATCTTTCATTGCTCAAAATCCCATTGTTTTTCAAGAATTATTTCTACATCATAATGATTTTAGCTCCCATGTCAATTTTCTTATAGCTTCTTATAATTCTCTGGTAGAAAAGCTACTACGGTCATTGTGGGTATACAACTATCAAAGCAGTTCTACTCCTCTGTCCCATTTGTTCTAATTGTAAATGATCCCACTGCCTCAGGTTTTTTTTAGGTTAGTTCTGAGGGGGGGTGATGACAAACTTAAGTTATTATTGTACTCATTTTAAAGGGACATGAATTTTCTTTGGGACAGTTTCATTGAAATCTGCTTAAATATAACTTGCGTTGTGGCTCCATCATCGCATCTAAGCTTTCGAGTTATTACCTTGCTTTCCAGACAGTTGGGTCTAGTGGCAATGAAGATGCTTTTACACGACAGGTTGGAAACTTACATTTTCAAATAACTTCGCATAGTTTATATGTGGAATTGTAATGCAGTATCTTTGTCTAGATGGTTCATTTTAAATAACAATATACCCATAGCTGATTTGTTTGCGTATGTTGCGAAGGATCCACTTAACTTGGAATATATGCTGAATGGCTTAATTTTGTTTATCTTATAACTATGCCATTCATGTAGACAGTACACACAGACATATTTAATGTCTATCTATTGCATTGTAATAGAGAAACATAAGTAAGGTTTATATACAAAATAAAGGCTCATATCCAAGGCTACATATTGCAGAAACACCTCAGCAAAATATAATAAGTCAAATGATTTGAAATACAACAAAATATCCAGATTTATATGATTTGACAATATTGTTTTCATGTACCTTGTCTACATTCCTGTGGATATAAATTATCTTTAGAGCATTAGTGATTCTATAGTAATGACGGGATCCCAATTGAGAATTAAAAGGAATAGACAATTGTCTTCTAGGCTTAGAATGCTTTCATTACATGAGCTTTGCAGCCTTTTAAGCTCTAAAGTGAACGTATGACATTCCCGCCTATCCCCATTCATATCTTAAACAAACTCCAAATCTGTCAAAAAAATGAGTTTACTAAAAGATAGCTAATGCCAACATGTTATTAAAAATCCTAGAGTCATTTTAATGACGGTTTGCATTGCTTGTAATTGACCTAATTTCCTGAACAAGTACAACTTCCTGACATGTTGTATACTGCAAAGTTAGCCTAGAGCCTAAAAGGCTGCAAAGCTCGTGTAATGAAAGCATTCTAAGCCTAGAAGACAGTTGTCTATTCCTTTTAATTCTCAATTGGGATCCCGTCATTACTGCAGAATCACGAATGCTCTATAAAAAATTTATATCCACAAGAATATAGACAAGGTACATGAAAACAATATTGTCAAATCATATAAATCTGGATATTTTGTTGTATTTCAAGTCATTTGACTTATTATATTTTTCTGTGGTGTTTCTGCAATATGTAGCCTTGGACATGAGCCTTTGTTTTGTATATAAACCTTACTTATGTTTCTCTATTACAATGCAATAGATAGACATTCAATATGTCTGTGTGTATTGTCTACATGAATGGCATAGTTATAAGATAAACAAAATTAAGTCATTATGCATATATTCCCCATTCGTGATTCTACAGTAATGACGGGATCCCAATTGAGAATTAAAAGGAATAGACAATTGTCTTCTAGGCTTGGACTGCTTTCATTACATGAGCTTTGCAGCCTTTTAGGCTCTAGGCTAATTTTGCGGTATCCAGCATGTCTACACTCAGAGAATGCCAATGCCTGCTACCTACACAGCAACTCTGATCATCTTTATACCTATCCCTTCTGTCTCCCATTGTTCTCTCTACTTTAGAAATAATAATATATGTACATATATATAAACAACCGAGTGTTTGAATAGATTCTGATATTGTAGATGCAGGAACTCTTGCTCTAGCTAATATAGATCTCAAAAAATAGCCAGACCCTAGACAGACATATATAAATATAAATATATGTGTATAGTCCATCCCAAGAACTCTATGCATAGTTATGTGGGTGTATGGTTTATGTATGTATATATGTCCGAAGAGCCTTATAATCTATCCAATGTGATGACATCTCATGAAAAAAAGATAGCTCCATAGACTATATATAGTATGTGTCTGCAACACTGTGTGAAAATGGCTGAGAAGTGCATTATAGGTTATTTATAGAAGATGGATATAAGTGAAAAGAGTCTTGTTATATTTTTCATAGCTCTTACTTTCTAAGTATTTGAAACTTTCTTTAATGTACATTTGTCATTGTGTCAAGCTTATTAATGTGAAAAATTGTCTGAACATATTTCATACTTCACTTTTTTTTAGATTTAACTAGGTTTGCTATCATAATGCTATCTGTCAGGAAAAAATATATTCACAATCAGTGTTATTGTTATTTTGCACAATTCTCTGCGGAAATGTTGAAACCGATTTCTTATTATAACTCCCCTTGCTTTCAATTGAATGAAAGATGAAAACAAGTAAATGTGCTACCTTGACGCTCTTACACCTCCAACAGGTTTAATAAGTTTTTTTCTTACATGGTGGGAAATCACCAAATAGATATTTAGTCTCAACTCTTTGAAAAATGAAAGTAAGGAAGTGTGGAATCCTGATATTTCTGATTTATTATAACAGTTTTCTAATGTATTCTTGGTGGCAGAAGGTAACTTTCTGAGTGAAGTTACTGGAAACAAGAAAATTATTTTCCATTTTCATCATTGGGAATTTGTGCGCTGCAAATATATATTGTTTATGTTTCTTGGGTCTATTTGAACTTTGCTTGTAAATGTTTTTGATATCAGTTTTGTGTGTATCCTTCATTCTTTATACATGGGTCCTTGCAATTCTAATCGTTCCTGCATCTTTAGATCATCTATAGCTTACTTCCATAGTAGATGAATCAATACAAAGTCAATTCTCATTTCTCAAAGTATTGGAAATTTATTTTCATGTTCTGTTAAATATTTCAAGTTTTATGGGTATTAAATTTCAATAAGTATGCAATGTATGAGTATTGAATTTCAATTAGTATGCAAATGCTTTTTTAAAGGCTATCTATACACTATTTTCCTTTGTGGCATGGACAATTCCATAACAGATCGTGTAGAGAATTGGTTATTGAATATGTTTTGTTTTTTTCATTATTTCCCATTTACATTTTCATAGATTCTTACTGATGTGGTTGAAGTTGTCTATCTGAAAATATGTTATTGTTGTATGTGTTGCATAAAGAAAACTATTTTCTGCTTTCGGTCTTCAGCCATGGCATAGAGGGGCAAGTGCCTTCGCCATTGGCAGGATTCGGTGTGTGTTGAGGGATTTTTGCCCCTAGGAGGCCTCATCGAAACCCCCTTTGTTGGACGTTAGACTGCCCATTGGAAAGGTTTTTAAAGTTGCCTGTCAAAACAGACAACACCCAAATATTTGTCTTGGATTCCTTGTTTGTGCTCTGCAACCAGAAACAATGTGTTTTATTTCCATTTCCAGCATAGAACTTAATGCGATTCGTATAGCATCTATGTATTTTGTTTTTTACGATTTTATTGTTCTTGGTTGCTTGTGAGTTTGCAGCAATGAAGACTCGTAATACAATTGTTGTTCCTCCGCATGGTGTGACAATCACCACTCCGCACTTGGAGCGGGAAGATTCTTTCAACCGGACAAAGTTTGTTGTTAATGTACTCCATTGCAGGCAACCAAAGCCTGCAAAACCTTTGATCACTGAACTGGTTAGAGACCGTCTCAGCTTGCATCCTTTATGCCCTCTTTATCTTTCCAAGTTCCGTACGGCGGGCTTCAACTCGAGGGGATTTGGGCTTGTATATGATCGTCCCTAAGATGCTGTGAAAGACGAACCTGATCACAAACTGAAAAAGATGGGCATAACTGCAAAGACAATACATGCTGGAGGGAAAAAATCACATGGCCCAAAAAAAATTGTTAATGTCACCAAGGGAAAAAAACGAGAAGCCAAGAAAAATGAAATACTTTAAGGGCGTGATTAGTTAAACTTATGTACATAAGTGTAATTTAGGTAGCTATATGGTACAAACATCTATTATGTTCTCTTTCAGTTCCTCGTTCGAAATAACAGTATGTTATGTTTTTGATAGCTCTTGCTCGTAGAAGTTTGAGACTTGCTTCAATATTTTTTTAAACCATAAAATTAATGACATAAGTATTTTAAAAAATTTATTTTTATATAACTATAAAAGTAAGTTATTCTTTTCCTTTCTCGTAATCTTGGAAATGGAATTAAAGTTTCGAATAAAAATTTATAATCTAAAAGGAATTTAGACACAAAATTTATCATTATTATTTAAAGTTTACTCTTTTATATAATAAGTTATAATTCAGTTTTTGATAGCTCTTGCTCGCTGAAGTTTGAGACTTGCTTCTATGTTTTTAAAAGTTTTTCACTGTCCATTGATGCTTATCGGAGTGAATTTTTTATCGTCTTTGTTTTTTTGTGGAGGATTGAAAAAAATGGGTATGCCGTATTTTAGTTATGCATTGCGGAGTTGACCTGTAATATAGTATTCTGGTGGTTTTGGGTTTCTGTCAATTGACGAGCTGTTTTCAACTCTCTACTTCCCTGAAGATGGATCCAGTGAAGGATCTGAAACGTCGTATATCAAAAATGTTACAATTGATTCAGAAGATCAACACCA
This sequence comes from Taxus chinensis, assembly GCA_019776745.2. Classification (NCBI taxonomy): domain Eukaryota; kingdom Viridiplantae; phylum Streptophyta; class Pinopsida; order Cupressales; family Taxaceae; genus Taxus; species Taxus chinensis. The sequence goes on from CM034155.1 coordinate 266,551,445, forward strand.
TTTATCATATTGGGGAAAAACCAAACTCAAAGCAAACCCCCCCCCCCACCCCCCCAAAAAAAAAGAAAAAGAAAACTTTTATTTTCTTACTTCCGCTTTTTCCATCTTTTGGAACTTGTTGATATGCTCCATGACAGCAATCTCAGCTGCAACCTGCAAATCAATCTCATCTTCATGCTTAGGAGAATTCTTGATTTTGGATCACTGTACCTGTAATTTGTAAATATAAACGACTAAAATCTATAACAAAAAACAAAACCATGATCTTCAGTGAAGAGGCATACTTTTAACTTTCTGGTGTATGTTCATCCTGTTACAAAATCGTAGATCGGTCAAGAAAATTGATAAGGCTTTTTATTATAAATCTATGGTCCTAGACTCCTATACACTTCGAATCTGTGTTTTGGAGAAATAAGAATATGAATCTTCCTTTTGTATTGTTCATCAATCTCAAAATACAAAGAACGTTGGGTTCTACTTCTAACAGGGTTTCAACTTCCATTTGTTTGTTGTATTAAGGAATTTCCCTTGTTTTTGGGAAAGAAAAGGTGCATATCATTTTTAAAATAAGCTAGTATTCAGAAAACCTCAACCCAAAAAGGGAAGGAAAGGTGAAACGACACCCACTCCACACAACAAAGAGAAATCTGTATGTTGTGTTACGGTTAGTCATAATCTGAAGCAACTAGCTGTAGAAAGACATTACCCCAGAAAATTGGCCACCACTCTACCGATACAGATAAAGATAACATACAAGTTAACCCTGTGCTAAGGCTCATGCCACTTGCTAATAAGCAGCCCCAGACTTGACACCTTTGTTAGCAAGGGAATTAGATGGCTTATTATAATTTCTTCTAACATGTTCAAACCTCATGATTTGGAATCTTATGCATAATTTTTAATTTCCTGTAAAAGAATATTTAGAAGAAGATTGCCCTCTTTCCAAATTATTTTCACGGAGTTCATGGCCAACGTCAAATCACCTTAAACTTCCAAGATTTTCAGTCCTTTTGAAATAGCAATTTTTACACCTCAAGAAAGAGCCAAAAACTCGACAGCATTGTTTGAGTTCATGCATGGCCTGTCAGCATACTCCACTATAACTCTTTCTTGTCATCAACAATAACTCCACTAGCACCTGCAGCACCTGGGTTGTTCTTGCAAGCACCATCATAGAATAGATGATAAAAACCACATTGTAGTTCAGGATGTTTTCCTTTCTGCACTATTTTTGGGAAATAGATTGGCCCATCCATCGTCTGAATCAACCTTTCTTCTTCCTTATTCAGCTTACAGCTAGATAAGATAAAGCTTTGATTTATTTTCAATAATGTCTTTATTAGTGCTGTAATACGAGTATCAGAGCTGAAAGGATTGTTGGTTTTATTTTGGAATGTAGCAAGATTTCTGGCTATCCATATATGCCTAGTAACAACTCTTGGTAATATTTCCTATGAATATTGGATTGCAACTTCCCCTTTAAAGCTACAAGGATACTTGTTTAACCAGTCAATTATTAACATAGAACAAGAAGATATTGTTTCCGTAATATCAATTCTGAATCCCATCAATTCCTAGATATGGTTCCATACATGGGAAGTAAATTCACATTGAATGAAGATATGCTTGCTATCCGCACCCTTCTTCTTACACAGAAACTCATAGGTGGACTATGGATGACCTGACAGAACAAGTCTTCAACTGCCACAAGTGCCTTGTGAGAAAGGATCCACATAAACTTATCAATTTTGGGGGTTGATTTATCCGTTCAAAGCCTTCCCCAAACACTCTCCTTATTGGAAAAATGACTGTAGTCTCTAGACAAAAGTATATTGTATGCACATGGTACTTTCCAGATTTCTCAAAAGCCTTCCAAATAATTACGTCTTAAACGCCTCTTATCTTGATATTTTTCTCTTTAAGCAGCTTAAGAATATTTCAAACTTTGGTTCAGCTCCTCTGCATCAATATCCCAGTCCTCCCACACTTTGGAGGTATGACCTCTCAACTTGCCAAGGATGTTATTGCTCTTCAAAAAATCATTCACTTTACACACCTCTAGATTCCTAAAATAATCATGAATATAGAATTCAGTCCACATGTACACAGTTTTACCATCACCCACAAACCAAAAACACCCCCTCCTAAAAATAAAAAGTGCAGTGCACATGTTCAGCCCAACAACAGAACCATTAGAATTTCATTCATCGCTATTTTTTTTTGGGAAAGCTTCGTCCAAGCTATTTATTCGTCGTATGCTATTTTGCTGTTGGATGAGGCCACAAGTGGGTTGGATGCGAAGTTAGAGAGGGTGGTGCCAGAGGCCTTGGAAAGGGTTATCGAGCGCAGAACATGCATTGTTGTTGCTCATCGTCTATCGACTATCAAGAATGTGTCCACCATTGCTGTCGTGAAGAATGGTAGAATTGCAGAAGAGGGGTCTCATTTACAACTTCTAAGCAAACCTGATAGTGAATATTGCAGATTGCTCAACATCAACACCTCATTAGAAAACGATCAGGAAAGAGGCACATAAGGTAACAGGGAATAAACACAGAAATTTAAACCTGCTTGTATTATAGTCAGAATAAGGGCTTGAGCTCATTTACAATAAAAATTTGGCAGAGCTTCGCTGCATTACTACTTGGATACAAAATAACTAAAACAACTAGCTATTTGTATATCCTCATGGAGGATGAGGACACTTGGCTTAGCACCTAGCAGAAAGAAATTAACACTTAACTACATAAAAAAAAACTTCATAAGCTGCAAAATATCAGGAGGCGCCCAGATTTACATGGGGATTTGCACTAACACAAGTCAAAATCTTCAAATGGATATGTTAGTAGGAAATTTGAGCATGTTGAAATTATGCAGACTTAAACAGTGAACAACATTAATAAAATAAAATAACTTTTAAATAAAACTGTAGTGCCCGACGTTTTTTTTTAAATGAGAAAAAGAAAAATAATAATAAAAAATAATGATAATGGGATGCGTGCTAGTAGGGTATGGGTGCCCTAAAGGACCTGCAGATATGTGGTTTTCCTAATCCAAGCAATTTATTTGAAAATCCCAGGCATTAACCTTGGTCAAACCCAAGTTAATGTTGGAATTTTAGCAGTAATTACGCCGATAGGCGTGAACTAACAGTTTCGAAAGGCAAACAACATCCCACTTTACAAGGTGAAATTTCATTTTTTCTTGTTCCCGGACACCTTTCCTCAAGAAAGAGTTAAATGTTTTCAAAAGTGTCGATGACGCCAGTAGGAGCATGGATGGAAGACAACAAATAAAGAGGAATAAAGGTTAAAACAGATTAAATCAAAACAACCTTCCCAGCCAAAGGTAACGAACCAATGTGTCCATGGATTTCATCTCTGCATTATTCTACTCAAAACATGTTCCTTAGATTTAATCTCTGCATTATTCTACTCGAAACATGTTCCTTAGATTTAATCTCTGCATTATTCTACTCGAAACATGTTCCTATTAGGTTTTAACATACTAAGTAAAACACAATTCATTGTGAGCAAAACAATGAAGTAATGACCCTTTAAAATTATCAATGATTCTGATTGCCTCTGTTGCTCACCACCAATCCTTGCGGTTTCTATGGGCTTTGAAATAATATGCATAGTTGAAAATGAATCTTCCCCATAGAGACGAGTATCCAACAAGCGCTGAACTTTACTATTCAAATATCTCACTTATTTGGTACCAAAGTTGGCTTCGAGAAATCAAAAAACTTATATTGATTGATAAAACATCTAGGAGAACTTAGATGTTGTGATTTGTGTGGAGATTTTGAGAAAATATTCTTGCCATTTTGGTAGGACCGTGATTCAATCTGTGATGTTGAGTGTGGTTGTTTCTCATCGACTTAGAATTTTGTTGATTTCTTTTGCTCAATGCATCAGTTGCATGTGTTTCCTAAAGAGTTAGTACCAATTATCACGTTGGGATAGTTTCGGTAGGAGTTGATGTCGCAGCAACATAATGTATTTGAGATTCATCCTATACTCTGAATGGCTAAGATCGATATCCCTTTTTTTAAAAACAATAAAATGATACCAAATTAATGCAGTATGTCCCGCAAATTGCAGTTTAAAAAAAAAAAAACTAATGTCGTTATATCATTTATAAAATTATTGATCTACATAAACTTTTTGATCTCGTTTGTACTTGCTTTTGTCATTCCATGCAACCTGTCGAAGTGGATAGTTGTTTCACTGGGATAAATGTAAACGTTAAGGTTTGTTTTAATTTTGCTTTTTTGCCAAATTTATAAATATTGTGATGCGGTTTTGCTCGTTGTGCAGACGCGCATTTTGTGTTAAAAACAATCTTTGTCATGGCTGCACCTTTGACATATGGTGGGATCTCCATGTTGATTGAGGGGAGTGCAGATGAAGAACCAATAGTCCAACTTCTCAACATTTGTCCCCTTCAATCTGCGTTGAACACTGAGCTCCAACATCGCGTGCATCTCTCCGATGGTGTACACTTTCAAACAACTCTTTTGCCCTCAAAATTTGTAAGCCAAATTTCAGATGCCCGGTTAAAAGACGGAACCATTGTCTGCCTGCGCAAAACCCTTTGCAGAATGATAAAACATGAATTGTAAGCACCCATTTTCCTTTGTGCATGTATGCTCCGCTTTCATTTCTTTTATATGCACTAAATTTTTGTCCCTTTTCATTTTCATCCTTTGCAGGATTATTCTTGTCTCCAAACTGGAAGCTGTGATACAAACACATCCAAAAATTGGTGCTCCCACTCCTCTTCCTACCAGTGTCATTTGTAGAAAGCAATCAAATCCTAATACACACCATGGAGCCGACGGAAGTTTGGTCCCGCAAACACCTCCCCATAAGAAAGTTGGCCTGCCTAACAGTTCAAGAATGCCTCTAAAAATAAGTGCACTGAATACAACCATGCGTACATGGTCTATTGAAGGTCGTGCCCTTGGGAAAACAGTGCTAAGGGAATATGCTAATGCAAATGGCTCTGGCTCATATTTCGGCTTTGATTTTGTGGATTGTGAAGGTGGAGAAATACGCATTACATGCTTCAACAAAATTGTAGCAATGTTTTTTGGACAAATTAAGGCTGGAAACTTATACACCATCATGAATGGAAGGATAAGGAATGCAAAACCAAGTTACAACCACCTTAACAATGAATTTGAGATATTCCTACAAGCTTCTTCCACTATCTCTCTGTTGCTTGTCAATAATGCCACAATTCCTTTGCATAACTTTCACTTCATAGGAATCAAAGATATACCTGCAAAACCTGTTGGTTCCTTCATTAACGTTATTGGCATTATTTTAGCAATCTCTCCTTGCTCCACTATCCGTAGGTGAGATAACAGTGAAACTAAACGAAGAAGCTTGCAATTGAAGGACATGTCAGGATTTAGTGTTAGTGTAACTTTATGGGGCCAACATTTACATCATCTTGCTCAAGAACTTGAGGAATTTATTTCTATTCCACAACTCCCAGTATTGGCTTTAAAGGCAACACGTCTTTCAAGTTTCAACGACACTTCCATAGACACTGTCTCTAGCACAAAATGGTTTGTTGATCCATAAATTCCTGAAACTAAACATTGCACGACTGGGTTGCCTCTGAAAATTACACCGTTGAAACTCCTTCTGTAACGAACAAATTTCCAGGTCCTCCTCAAAGCTTAAAACCTGTGGCAACAATTGCAGAAATACTTCAAATGGGCAATACAGAGAGCAATGAATGGGCTACGCTTAAATCTATAATTGCATACATCGCAATGGATAACTTCTACTACATGGCTTGCCCCCTTGCAAATGGTGACAAACAGTGCCGAAAGAAGGTGAAACCAACAAACAATGGCTCGTGGTTTTGTGCAAGTTGTAAGTCTCATGTGCATCAATGCGATTATAGGTATGCTCTCCATATAAACTTGCAAGATGACTCCGGAGAGCTACAATCGGTTATAACATTTGACACAGCTGCTGAAGAAATCATGGGTGTCGCAGCAGCAGACCTCCAACTGTTGTGCATAGACGACGAGGCTACAATGGAGAAAGCAAACCAGATAATTGGCCATGAATACAAATTCACTCTATCCGTGAAAAAAGAAACTTTCCGTGGAAATACACAACTGAAATGTGTCATACTTGATTCCCTTAAATTGGACGAATCGAAAGTCATTGTTTGACTTGGCCTCTCCTGGGCACCATAACACTTTCCTATATTTTAGTTTCTTCATTTTTTGCTCATATCTCCTATGGAATATGGTTTTGTCCGCATATACATTTGTAATATGCTTTTGTCTGCATGTTATAATGGACTATAACTCTCCAAGTTTTCCATTTAATGGTTGTTACTATTGGTTTGCATGCGCATCTATATCGCAAAGAAACCTTTTTTGTAATTGAAAAAAATGTATGGTCCAATGTCTATATATATATAGTTTTTGCTAACATTATGGAGCGCTTTATTCATTTCTTTAATTTTTGTCTATATTTCGCACGAAGTTTTTTCTTCTTTCTAGCTTGTTCCTTCTTAGTGCCTATGTAAAAAAAAATGAAGCCATATCTATATGTTTTTTCCTAATCAAAATCTCCATACACACCCTTGTATTTCTTCCTTTGCTTCCTTAAAAATATATGCAACAACAAATCGTTTTGCCTTTGTTTTATTGCCTTTCACTACCAAAATATAAAACATTTACAACAAGATAAGCATTTATAAATGGTTTTTGCATTCGTTTCCCCTTATGCACATACAAAATTTAGCACTCTTTTAATCTTCTCTTATGCCACCTTTTTGTTGTGATATTCACAGATTGTTTCATGCACAATGCCTACCCTGGAGCAACGACAAAGAAGGAGAGATATTTATGCCTTGCATAAAGAAGAAATCAATGCTTCCTGACGTGAGCGTTATCGCCAACTCCAACAGATGCCTACAAGTTCTGCCCCTTTCCAAACTAGTGGCCACCCCCCTTTCATGTCTTCCCCTGCTACTTTCCCCTCCACACCGCACAATTTTCCTTTTCCTCTTTGCATTAACCACACCACTTGTGTCAGACCTTGTCTTCATCATGCCCGCAACATTGAACTACAACCCTCTCCGCCGCTACACTACCCTCCATTTTTGCATTCTTCCAACCTTCCGTCCCCTTCCTCCCAAACTCTTCGCAGTAATCACACCCAAGATTCCACCCTCCCCGTGCCGCTCCATAGAACAATCAGTGCGGTACCTTCTTGGGCAGATGCCTAGTGCAAATTCCACCGAAGACTGGATCTTTTGTCGCAAATCCACACCTGCTCAATTTGTCTTGAGAACTACCCATGCATACATACTACTTTCCATGAAGGCAAACACACATGCATTAGGTGCAAGTCCGAAAGAAATGGACATTGCTTCTCCTCTTGGAACAATATGGATCATGGCGTTCAACCTACCGTTCTCAAATCTTTAACCGAGGTCGAAGAAATGTTGATTGCTCGCATTAATCCTATTTTGCAAGTCACACAAATGTGTGGGGGACAATATAAATATTCAGGTCACACGATAAGTTTCCCACAAAACATTTCTTCCATTGCCAAATACCTTCCTCGTCGGCTAGGAGATTTGGATCTCTTGTTGATTCAAAAAAATGGAAGTCAACAAACAAAATACGACTTCTATCTTAGCAGGTCCCGTGTTTGGGAAGCGCTTCAATATAAAATTATCCATGACCCCTACTATAAGGATGTTCTTATTGACACCGAGGCTCTTTCTTCTCTCCTGTCGAAACCAACAAACATATCCTCCTCCCTTAACTCTATTCCTATAGACCTTCCAGCCTCTCACTTCTCAGAAGTGCAGGATAATGATAACCCTCCTTCCAACCCCTGCAAGTATCCCGAGGAGACATCCTCTTTTGTTCCTTCACACCCAAACACTGGCACTGAAGAGGAGTTAATCGAACAATACCTACTTTCAAATGGCCGGGCTGCACCCTGCACCTTGGCTTGGCCTGAAGTCAGAAATTCACCAATAAATGAATACACCACGGAGGGCCTTTTCTCAATGGCTTTTCCAACTTTGTTTCCAACTGGTGCATCATTGTTTAAACAACCTCGCATGAAGGATGTTCAAATGCATGAATATGCCCTCCACCTTATGCGCTACCATGATGATCGTTTCGGCTCGCACCCTAGGTTCCAGTATTTTTTTCTTAACCTTATTATGAGACATAAGAGCCAATCTACAGCTGCAGTTTTCATGAGGTTAAACCTTGAACATGGTGTCCCCCCTACTATAGGCCAACTACGGCAACGTCTACATGATTTCCCTGATGATTTCCTTCCACAGAGTTTAATGAGATTCGGAACCAACCTGCGAGGGACACGAAAATTTTGGTCAAAGAGCAGAGGGGAGGTCTCAGACATGATTGAGCAATTGGGGGCACCTACACTCTTCTTCACTCTTAGTGCAACAGACACAAAATGGCCAGACCTACATAACATCATACCAGGTTTTTCTCCTGCTGAGGCCCGTGCGGCGCAACAATGGAGGACCAAGAACATTGTTAGCCACCCTCATCGTGTTGCTGCTTACTTACATCAAAGATTCACAATATTCTGTGAAGAAGTGTTATAAAAACATCTTCGAGCCAAGGACTACTGGTACAAGTAAATTTCTTCAATGCTCTCTACTTTTTCTGTTGCTTAAATACATAACGTTTAACCTTCCTTTACCGTAGGTATGAATGGCAATATAGAGGTTTAGCACATGTTCATGGTTTCTTGTGGCTTGAAGATGCTCCCGACGTTGATCACATTGATTGGTCGAATAATAAATCTATGGACAAAGCAAGACAATTCTTTGATACCTATATATCTGCATGGAATATGCACCCTCCTTCCATCCACTCAGAATTTGTTCATAGGAATATCCAGGATGACCCTTGCCTTTTAGTTTCATCTCAAGTCCTTGCAATTTCCCCGCTACAAGATTTGGAGGAGTTGATAAATCGAGTACAGCACCACACAAAGTGTTCCGAGAATACTTGCCTTTGAAAAAAAATTAACCACCTCCAATGCCGATACAATGCACCTTGGGAGAATAGACCCACTTCTCTTTTGTTTGTTGATGAGACTGCTTCAGTTAAATACCTCCCTTCAAGGAATGATGATAGATTGAACACACACAATCCAGCAATGTTATCCATAGGGAGAGCCAATATCGATTGTCAACCTGTGCTATCTCACCATGTTGTCCTCAAATACATTGCTAAGTATGCTTCCAAAGCGGAGCAAAGGTCAGAAACATACCACCAAATGCTTTCTAGATTGTCGAGAGGTTTAGATCCTGATCTGCCAGCACATTTAGCCATAAAGAAAATGTTAACTGAGAGTGTGGTTGAACATGACATTAGCGCACAAGAAACATGCCACATGCTCCTCAAATTGCCACTTGTAATGTGCACTCGCACTTTTGTGTCGCTTAATGTAGGCAGAAAAATCTTAAGAAAATTGGTTGAAGCAGAGTGTGAGGATGCAGAAACATCCCTCCTTTTAGATGCGTATAGGGTCCGACCTTCAAACATGGAAAGCCTTCCACTCATTGAAGTTGCGCGCGATTGGAGTTACAACAAATATTGCAAACACAATAGATGGAAGAATCGTCCTGTACCAGCTGTTGTTCGAGTGTTCCCCAAGTTTCAATGCATTCCATCTAAGGATTCCCCCTCTTTTGAGCTTTTTTGTTGGTCAGAACTCCTTCTATACAAACCTTTCTGTAACATTTCTACTGATATTGGTTCAACACCTCAAGAAACCATTTCTACATGGAGCTTGTTCAGATACAATTATCAGCCCTGGCATATTAGACGATGCAAGTCAAATCCGTCACCCACCTCCGACAGTGACATCGACTCAGAGGGTGAGCCCCCCTGCCTGTTCAGCAACTGTATGATTGGTAAGTTTTGGCTCGATTCCGCCTAGGGAACACTTCATTCCTTGACATCTTGCAATTGTTGGGCCTTCGTGAATTTGACACCCTTCACAATTGGAGTGCACATTGAGTTCTTATTGCTCCGCAGTCTCTTGGCGTCGCTTTTCTAGAAGACAAAAAGGTAGAGTATATTTCGTCTTCTCTCATGGACAGATTCCACCCTCCAGCTTCAGGTTTATCTCCAGAACAACAACAAGCTTTCAACATAGTTACTCAACACTTCGCTAAAAAAACCAACCTTCCTCCACTGAGACTTATTATACAAGGGGCTGCTGGTACTGGAAAATCATTCCTCATTAACATTTTAAAGTCTTCATTTGCCTTTTCATCCAACGAAGGCCTTTCACCTCTCCTTCTACTCGCCCCAACAGGGGTTGTTGCTTTCAACATTTCAGCTTCAACAATACACGCAAGCCTCTGGATTCCCATTAAAGAACTCAAACCCTTAGAGGGCCAAGCTTTATCGTCTCTTCAAGACTCCCTCAAACACATTGAATACATTCTAATTGATGAGATGAGTTTCGTCTGGCCAAAGTTGCTTTCCAGAATCGACTACCATCTTATGGAGGCTTTCCCACACTTCAAGAATTCTACATTTGGAGCGAGATCTATGATCCTTGTTGGAGACCTCGGTTAACTTCCTCCAGTTATGGACATTCCTCTTTATGCCAGCAAGTCTTACGGAACTATCCTTTGGCAAGAATTCAACATATCCGTCTGCCTTCATTCAATCTTCCGACAACAAGGCTCTGATCCAGCACAGACATCATTCCGTAACTTGCTGCTTAACATTCGTAATGCAATACCTCTATTGCAGGATTGGGAAACTCTTATGTCAAGATCCGTTTCCTCCCTTTCTGAACAAGAAAACATTGATTTTAAAGATGCCCCTCATCTTTTCGCTCAAAATGGCCTTGTGGACTCGCACAACCTTATTATGTTGAAATCCCTTAACTCTCCTATTGCCAGGCCAATTGCTGAACATAGCAGACGTTCTACATCGGGCAACACCGAAGACGATCAATTGAAGCCCAAGGTTCTTCTCTGCATCAACCAGAAAGTAATGCTTTCCGCAAACTTGTGGGTTGACAAAGGTCTTGTCAACGGCGCTACTGGTTCTATCATCGACATAGTCTATGAGGATTCCTCTGGACCTCCTGCTCTGCCTCTTTTTGTCGTCATCAAGTTTGATCGTTACATAGGTCCTCCCTGGGATTTGAACAATCCCTTGAATGTTCCTATTCCTCCCATTTCTAGAGGGGGTCGCAGAAAACTACCACTCAAAATGGCATGGGCTTTTTCTATCCACAAGTCTCAAGGACTTACATTAACACGTACTACAATGGACATTGGCGGAACTGAAAGACAAGGCCTAACATTCACTGTTATGTCAAGAGTTTCGTCTCTTTCTTCAGTTCGTATTTCTCCAGCATTCTCTTTCTCCCGCTACTCTTGCATGTCCTCCACTCCCCTTCTGCAGTCCGGGATAAAAGAGGAATCTCGCCTTCACTCCCTTCCATCTTCTCTCCCCACACCTCTCCCAACACTCGTCTTGATTCCTTCACCTCTTCCGGCTTTCTCATGCTTATACTTCCATTGGTGCAAGAACTTCTTTATAGCATCAACACATGTACATATCACGTACATTTTGTATCCATTTCCCTTCTTTACGAGTGTTATATATGTGTCCAACTACTTTCATCACAATATTATAAGTATGTTCGTCATCTTAAGTCTTCAATTTTTTTTTTTGACACTATGCTACTAACCAATCTATTATAACAAAACCTTTTGAATTAACTCCCTGTTATTCTTTTATATTTAACGTTCACAAATATAATGCTTTTGTTTTATTTTAACTTTTTCTGATTTTGGCCATTTCCCCGCTGATCTATATAGTCTTATGCTAAAATATTCTTTGCATTTCAATTGATGTTCCTTTCGTTTATATTTCCTCCACTCCTACTTTTTTTACTCCTACCTTTGCTTGTATTTTCGAATTTTTTTTTTCTAACACTCTCCCCTTTCCTTCACTTTCCCTGCTTTTCTTTCACTCCTCTGCCATTTCCTTCTCCCTTTTTCGCTTCTTTTTTTGCTTTCTCTAAAGTTTTTCCTTCTTTCCTACTTCTTTCTACGTCTTCCCCTACTTCTCTTTCGGCATTTCCATCACACCCCTCACATATGATTACTAGTTTATGCCCACTGAGAAATATGTCAATGAAGGCCCACGTGGATGCATGGGCGGTCTATTTAAAAGCATTGTGGGTTTTAAAAAACATTCCCACCAACATGCCAAGCGGAGGACCACATGATACATGGGAGATAGGAGCAACGACCGATAAAGTGGACCGGTTAAATAGGTAATCCACGTGGCATTAAACAATGCAATAGTTATAGTGGGCGGTGTACTAGAAGGTTTGTAATAAACCAGTGCTATTTGTTTACCCCACATAAATGTTATTCACGGATACGCGGATATTTAAATGTAAAGTGGTGAATACATATAAAAATAGCATAAGCCACGACTATGAACATTATAAAAGTGGCATATTATTTTTGACATGTAAATTAATACCACGGCTATGTGGTATTTAAAACCCCCAAATGTAACGTCCACTAAAAATGGCCCTCACCATTATAGCGCCAACGGTGATATAGCCTATATAAAGGCTCATGAGGGGTATGGGTTATACATGTTGTTCTGGATAAAGCCATAGTGATTAAAGGAGCAATTTCATATACTATCATTTTAGGAGTTAGAGGCAAAATTAAGCCTTAGTGTAAAAAGGAGATATTATTAGAATTTCTTCACGCTCCTAATGGTGGTATTCTATTCCTAGTTTGGAGGCATTTTGATTCTATTTTAATCTACGGAAGTTATATCAACGTTTGACGTCTATTTGAAGTCTTCATCAAGTGTGCCGCTCATCCAAGGAATTGTATTGAAGAGATACATTTATGCGATGTTATCAACTGAGCTTTTTCTTCTCGGTGGAATTGAAGCAACTTGTCTTCATCTTTCCAATTCAGAGTAATCTACTGGATCTTGATCACTTTATTTTATCTAGTCCAGATTCATGTGTAATCGGCAAGGTATGTGATCATAAAGGGCGGAATCCCTATACCACTATTAAAAGGGAAGAATCCCTATACCATTATCATTGGGCAGAATCCTTATACAACTATCATTTGGGTACTCAGATCAAATACTTTCCCTAGTATCCGCATTTAGATTCACCTCTTTATTGGATATTTGTACTAGTTTACAATTCTAAAGTGTAATGAATCAGTTCATAGAAACCTAGAGACGTAGGCATTGCGAAACTCTATTATCAATTTCTCTACAGTGTGTATATGCTTTACTTTATATTGCATTTTACATTTTAAGTTGATAGCATCTGCGAAGTATAAAATATTGCAGTGCCTATAGGGGTCTGTGGCAATTAGAAATATTTATCCCTGTTTACGGATCAACAAAGGCCCAATAAGAACTATTCCTCTAGGACCCGTAAAATTTGCATAAAGCCCGAAATGACCTAGAATTGAATAAGAGCTCAACTTTTACCACTCATTAGACTTCACAGAGGTAAATACATCCATGTAAATAGTCACTTAGCAAAAAAAAAGTTATTTTTTTTTAAATTGCACAATTTTGGATAGGTGACAACACGACTAGTGGGCCCTAAAACCCACATGAAACCCTAACTAACGGATTCTTTTTGGCGAAACTGGGAGTTGGTTTCAATTCTCCTAATGGAGGTCTAGAGGTAGGTATGAGTAGTGTTCAGTATCACCCAATTGATGTGGTAACCATAAGTCAAAACCGATCACATTTTCTTAAAAATGGGAACATCACAAGAGACTAAAATGCTTAATAAGCTTCGAAACTCATCTAGACAAGGCGTCAAATTAATTTTTTCAGTTTATTTAAGGGACTTTGTGGTGTCATGGACCAATAAGGATCAAAGATTTAAATTTCAAATATACCGCCTAAATAGTCCCGCCTTTGTGATACATTCAAAAATCCCCACAATTTTATCTTAAATTTCTATTTTTGACTTTCGAGATTATGTGGAAGGTGTCTCTTTGAAAATTTCTGCAAATTCTGCTCATGTCAATGAAGTTGCGATGTGGCGAAGGATTTCCTTCCTGTAAACAATGATGATTTTAGGTATGGAATACAACAGCCATAAAATTCTTCAAGCCAAGGATCAAATCTATAGCTTCTTCTATTATCCCGCGTTGTTTTTACAGAGGACATTAGGAGGATATGGAGGGACAAAGATCCTCAACCGTGACGCGAATTTCATCCGCTTCTCTCAGTCGAAAAAGGACTTTACCCTCCTCACATGAGTGATTTAGAAGGTTTGTCCGGCTCTCTGCAACCAATTAAGGTAGTTCCCTTCACTTAATTTTTTTGATCGAAATTTTTTATCTTTGACATTGAATAGTTTTTTTTGGATTTCAAAATTCAGGCCGCCGTTACTGAAAAATTTATCCTAGAGCCATGTTCTCTATGGATGCGAGCAGATGGCATTATAATCAACAACAAATCACCCTACCAAACCGAATTTTGCTGTGCAACTGTCTTTAAATTTTCATATCCACGAACAGAAGAAGATTTCGAGGCAGACTAAGAGAGATTTGATAGCGAAAGCTCAAGATCTAAAAACAATGAAGCAAATATGACAGATTGCAACAATCCAAAACCAGTCCAAGAACTGCTTCCTCTGTTTCGTCTTCATTCTCCAACTAAATTTCTATATGGAATTGTAATTTGCTTCTATTTGTAATACCTACGATGTTGGATTTGTACTCGTGAGACTTTTTTTTGTCTTTTTATTTTTCTCTTTTGTTGATGGGTGATATCAGCGATGAGATTTGACCGTTGACTCTATCCATCAAACCAAAGAATCTATGAAATTAAAAGGTTTTTAATAGTCTATTCATCTTTGTTAAATTTTTTACCTTTATTTGATAATTAAAAAATATATATTATTTTTTAAGTTGTATTTACAAAATTTGGGTAAGTTTCAAGAATTATATATGCTCAATATAAACACATTTTCAATAAAACATGTTATTTAAATATTTATGTAATGTTGCACTTATATTTATATTAAATGTGTTTATAGTGATAATGACGATTTTGTCAAATTCTCTCACATCAAAGAGGGATGGGTTGACTATATTACAATATGTAAAATACAATTAAAACATGCAAAAAGATTCGAGACGGATTTTAAATCTTAGCTCTGGGTGGGGTGTTTAAACCCAAGGTTTTGAGATTACTAGTATTTTGTTGGCACAAAGCTTTGGAATCATGCCTTCCATCACCTTCATACATAAGGCATGCCCATGATAAGGAAGTGCATGAATATACATTGCATCATAGTACTGTCAATACGATAAAATAAAATAACTCGGCAATAAAATATACAATATATGTAAAAAGAATAAATATATATGCCACATTACTGTCGAGCCTTCATATACATTATGCTTTATTTATGAACTTGTTGCTCATCTTGTTTAAGACAATGGTAGAATACAATGCTTTGAAAAATCAGCATGGTCTTTAACTATAGCCTTTTCAACACATTATTTATATTAAAATATAAAAACTCAAATAAACGTATGTACATTCGTTTCCATTTATCTTATATACTATGAAGAATTGGATTTGCATAATCCACGCTAAAACTAATATATTTTCTACGAAGTTTAATGACATGTAAATGTGATAAAGTGTTTTTACATCAACAATGCTCTACAAAGAACCATATAACATTATTTATAGAGACAACCATTGCAAAGTGCATTAAAGAATACTCATAAAAGTTAGGAAAGATAATTAGTTTATAAAAGTGAGTTTTAAAAGTGATTTGTCTTACTTATAGAGACAACAATTGCAAATTTTATACGTAGAACCCTGTTTTTAGTACAAGCTTAATTAATATTTTCACACTAGCACATAATTATATATTTATTTATTATTGGTTTAAGTTATGCTCTAGTTAGTATGTGTACATACTATATGTCATTCAACATTAGATTTTATTTGGTCTTATGTGATTTTTGATGTCTTCCATGGTGTAAAACACTTCACAAGCACCAATTTTAAGTGTGACCAACATCAAATTCCTATTCAATCTATAGACATCTAGATCATGACAAGCTTTAAAGCCAAGGATGATTCTTGCCTCCTCTATGATGTTGCATATCTCTTGTAGGCTCAATATTATACCGCACAACTCTATAATAATCTAAGTTGAAGATGATGGCCTAATGATTTGTTATACAACGGTTAGTACAAACTATTAACAGTCCAATGGATGGCTCATCTTTCTACTTTGTTACCAACTATTATACCTATTTATATCAACTTCAATATAATAATCTACCATATGCCACCCTTTTAAGATTATGGATGTCACCATGTATGACTTAGCCTAAAATATTAAAGTGTTTACACCTACTAAGTATAATCAAAACGTCTAGCATGAGTACTCAACATTATTGTAAAATCCACATGTAATTTAGATACTATTAATAGAGAGAGATAAAGAGAGTAGTAGACATGTCATCTCATGGGAAAACATATCATAAACATGTTTAATAATCCATATGAATTACAAACTAAGAGCGTAATAGTGAATGGTAGACAAGTATATGTTAGTACACAAATGACTCAACACTAATGGAAGGTTTAGGACTCATGACATGACATGGCAAACTCACTATAATATATCGACGACTAACTTGATGCATTGTGATGATTACAAGAGAAGTGTTGCAAGGTAAGAAAGTATGTATCAAAGAGTGATGTGTCAAATGGTTTTTATCAATAGTAGTGTATGCTAGGAATTGCATGTCAAACAATTTTTGTCAATGTTCAATATGTGTCAAGAGTAATATTTATTTCTTGCAATATGTTAGAGGTAATACTCATCTCAAGCAATACGCCCCAAGAAGCAGATGTATCATAAACAATTTTGCAGATGATGTTCTTATAAAAAGTAATGTATTAGAAACTGTGTAAAAAATAATTTTCTTAGAGAGATAGGTGTATCAAAAAAATTGTATGTAAGCCCGTAATGAATTGGACAACATGTTCAAAATTAAAAAAACTAGCCCAAAGCCAATAGTCAAACAAGAATGGAAGCATGTAGTGAGTAAGTAATAAAGAATTATATAAGTGCATTAGGATCAACAATAACTAAGTATGAAGCATGTCAAATCAACATGTAGAAGTAAACTATGTCATTAATAAATTCAGATCCAAAATGAGCCCTTGCTTATTTTGGCTAACTTGCCTTCATTTCCTCCTTCCTTGTGCTTCAGTCAGGTTTTTTCAACTTTTAGGCATTAAAATGTTTCTGAAGATGGCTTCATCAGATAGGATTTTTCTTCCCCTTTCCAAAAAGGTAAAGAAGTCCTCCTAACACTAAATATTTTGAAAGTTATGGCTCGATGGAGGTTGGATGCAAAATTTTGCCCAAGTGTGAAGGCGGGTTGGCGGAGAGGCAGAAAAAATATTGGCACTTAGCATTTCCAGGATAAAAATCCAAATCCAAATCCTGCTCCGAAGACCTACGACCAATTAGAAGGTGACACATGGCCAAGGAGCAGCGCACAAGCGGGCCCGCGGAGATGTTTTTGGCACTTAGCCCTTTTTGGGAAAAAACTCTAAGGTCAATATTTGGCCTGAAAGTCCGCGAAGGAAAAAAAGATTCTAAGGCCCGCAACCAATCAGGATGCACCACGTGTCAAGGTGGAGCGGCAGCTAGTGGAAGGACTCGAAAGTTTTTTTCCTTTTTGTCAAAATTTCTCAAAGGCAAAAATAGAAGCGCATCCCTACCGACCAATCAAAAGGCGCCACGTGTCCACTCATCGGCGGGGATCGGGGAGTCGAGAGAATTTTAGAATTTTTCCAAAGTGGTGTAAAGCTCAAAGGAAAATGAAACATTTAAGGCCCACAACCAATGAAATGATACCACGTGTCAAGGCAGACTTTAAATTTTTTTTTTTTACCAAAACCGGTCGGCCAATCAAACGATGCCACGTGTCCACTCATCTGGCCAGAATTTGGGCATCGGGAGGATTTTCAAAATTTTGCCAAAATTGCAAAAACACAAAAGGCAAGAATGGGGCCACATCTCCACAACCAATCAGAAGGTGCCACGTGTCCACATTAGTGGCGGGGATTTAACTGGCGGAAGACCTTGGAAAATTTTTCCTTGCGAGCAAGATGGGCAGAATGTGATTTTGAGACCCATAGACCAATTAGAAAGTGCCACGTGTCCTCGGATCGGCGGGGCCGTGGAGAATTTTTGGAAAATTTTCCAAATTTGAAAAAAAGGGGGAAAATGTTAGATTTTGGCCTGCTGACCCGATTTTTGCCCTAATTTTATCAGAAAATTATAGAGGGCATATCTTTCTATTCCAAGATCAGATTTGGGAAAATTATGATTTTTTGGAAATATCTCGATCTCTTCTATGCATTGAAGGCATAAAACATCATTTTTGTGGATTTCAATGGAGAAAATGCTGAAAACATATTTCATGCCTTCAATGTGTATCAGATTTCTTTGAACAAGTCATTTTTGCTCACTCCGCCATTATTTTTCTTCTCTAGCATGCCAAGGATGGAGAATCAACTCGATTTGATGGGGAAAAACCCTAGAATGTCTTCTCATGCTTTGAATGCAAGATCAGATTGCTTCGAAGACAACATTTTTACCATTTTTCTTCTCCAGCACGCAAAGCAGAAATAGAGGAATCAATTTGATGGGTTTGTAGGCCGATTTGAAAGAATTAATGGTGGGTGGTTGAGTCCAAAGATCATATTTTATTCTTCCTCTATTTTCTCTCTCTTTGCCTCGGCTATAAATGGAAGGGCTCAATTCATTGTAAATGTTGGACGTTTTTACTCTGTATCTCTGTTTCTCTCTATTTTGCAGTGAGTTTGTGGAGTTTTCAAGCCTTTCCATAAATTTGTGACACAAAATTTATGCCTTTTGGCCATAGTAATGCTTTGTATCAACTCTATGGAGCAATAAAAATAATTATGTGGGTGATTTTCAGCCCTTTCTTACTTACATTGCATCCTTTCTGATCTTTTCATTACAAATCTGGTTATTTGTGCATGTGAGTTGTATTATTTCTATGGTCTATGTTTAACAGCAGAGTGGAAGTTCATCATTCCTCGGTGCATCACCTCTTTAGTTTAGATTTAATTTTTTGTAATTTCTTAACCTTGGTCCCTCGAAAAAATTAGAGTAGGAATTAGAATAGATCCTCTGTAAAATGAATGCATGCACTTGAATAGAGGAATATGAACCAACCTTTAATCTGGAGATTTTTTCTCATTTTTGCAAGTCCCACACTTGGGGGAAAAAATTCAATGTTGTGCAATCACACTGGATGCCCATTATCAAACTAGAAATCTGAGAAACATCCAGGGGTGCTATGATTTTGCACAAACAGTTTTGGCATGCCTGATGAGACCTTAGAGGTCTTCATCTTCATTGCAACAAAGTTGATGTGTATTTGTTGCAAGTTTCTTGCTTAAAAGAGCCTTGATTTACACATCTGGCGACTCTAACAGGATAGAATCAACTGGTTTCAGCAGTCCAAGCTTGAAGATTCATGAGAAGAATCCAAAAAAGGTCAATAACGAAAGAAGAAGGATTGTTTTTCTATCTCCACTTTTCCCCAGAAAGAGGAGAGAGAGGAAGAAGGATTAAAATATCTCCATCTCCACCAAATAGAACTCTATCAACTCCTGAACCTGGTAGACCTTTCATCCAATCAACAAGAGTTCTCAGAGCAATCAGAATGGCACAACCAAATCCTTATGTCAACTTTACTAGCAGCAGCCCACTTGATCTCAATGCAAAAAATCCTTTTCCAGTTGCAACATTGAAGAGAATTCCATATTTCATTGGAGAAAAAATTACTACTCCCTGTGACCACATCCAAGACATTACAAATATCTGTATAATTCATGAGATTACTGAAATGGATATTGCTGTCAAGTTGCTGGCATCCTCCTTAAAAGGAAAAGCCTTGCAATGGTTCAGAAGTCTAGGAGCAGGCTCTATCACAAGTTGGGACAATCTATGCATAGCCCTCCATGACCAATTTGGAGAAAAGGGGGATAACTTTTCCCTATTGGAGAAGCTGACAACTATCAAGAGGGCTCCTAATAATCATCTAACTAAATTCAACTTCATATTTCAAAGAAATTGGGATAGAATCCCATTACCCGTGAGACCAATCGCTGAAGGTGCTTTCTTTACTTACTCAAAGCTTTAAATTTAGATATTGCAATGTTGATTTAATCCATGGGAGGTGTAACCTTACATGCAGCCTATAATATCTTCAATAGGGATGATAATTTTTTGATTCAGACTGGTAAACTTTCACCTAGGCCACATATGCCCCTATATCCAGAATTGGGAAGCCCAAGTACTAGTCAAGAACCTACAGTAACTACCATTCCCACTCCTAGAAATTAGAGTTCAAATGAAACCTCTACTTCATCTTCTAGTGCCTCAAATGAGTTGCAAGAGGTCATAAAACAATTATAAAATTTGGGTAATGAGTTCGTTACACTTAAGAGGCAGCAAGCCCAAAGTTTTAGGCCTTATTATAAGCCTCAAGCTCAACCCAATAGACCACCCTATAAGCCCAATAGGCCACCCAACCCAACTGCAAATAAGATTCAAGTTAGGCCTCCTGCCAATAGACCTTTCTAGCCCTATAAATTAATGTTGCATCTACATCAAGAGCCTTGGTGCAAGTACAAAACAATATGGCTCAAGAATATGACTGGTATTTCACATACAATCAACCTCAACACCATTCAATGTGCTACAATGGTGCTGAATGCCAAGCCCTAATGGTCACAACAACCGGTGTAGAGAGTGAAGAAAGTAAAGAAACAGATCAGAAACAAGGAACATCTCAACAAGGGTTGGCTCCAAGTGAGACCACACTTGTGAACTGGCAGGTTGAAGACTTCTTTGGGATGAATCAAACACCTCCTCAAAATGTAGCAGCTAATACAAGGTCCAAGAAGAGGAACATTGGAGAGGAACAATCACCAAGCTCAAGTGATTCACAACCTTCCATCACTCCATAAGGTGTTGGCAAGAAAAATGCAGCTCCAAATGTGTAAGGGCAGCCCAAGCTAGCTTCTAGACCAGCTCAAATACCAATTGTTGTAGATCATGTGCAAAAAAAGAATGTGCAGGCCAAAGGGCAGCAAAGAGATGATGAATCCCCATTTAATATCATTAAACAAATGAAGAAGACCAATGTGAACATATCTATGTGGGAATCACTTTCCATTCCAGGACAAAGGGATCTCTTACAAGCTGCCATGAAGAATTGGTCAACCTAAAATCAGCCACCTCATGTGCAAGAGAAGGTAGTCACCAATGAAACTCAGCTTGAAGGAAACCATGCAGGGAAGCAAGGTAAGAATTTGAAGCCCCAACCCTTCTATGTGTCATTTATTGTTGGGAAACATTTGGTGCACAATTGCATGATAGATTCAGGGGCAAGTAGTTCAGTGATGCCAAAGCAGATAGCTAATCAATTGGGCCTAAAATATGAGCTAGTTCTCAAAGGAGTAGTGCAATTAGATGGGACAACAGTATCAACTATTGGAGTCATCAAGGAACTAAGCCTTACCTTGTATACATGCCCAAATGTAACGGTTTTACAAGATGTGTCTGTGATTGATCTTCCACCACTCTTTACCATATGTTTGTCAAGGGATTTCACAGCTAGAATTGGAGGCTACCTATCTGCTTATTGGTCACATATGCTGTTCAGAACAAGGTATGGAGCTAAGGCTACAATCATATCTGAGCCAATTGCAAATTTCCATATTGAACCTCACACTCCTATCCCAATCAATGCAAATTGTTCAGCTTTTGACCAAGAATACTATCCAAGCACATATGAACCTGACACCAAGGTTAAAGGCATTCTAGATTTGAATCTTGATGAGGGGGAAAAAAGGTGCATGATTTTGATCCCTATAAGGAAATAGAAGAATCTGAGCTAGGATTCTATTGCTTGCATGAAGAGAATCATCCTCCTCCTAGTATTACCAAGTCAGAACACCAAGATGATAATGAGGTATGGAAGCTTTTCAATTATGGTTCAAGAAGTAGAAAAGGTGTTGGAGGTGGTGCCATGCTTGTTTCTCCACAAAAGGTTAAGTATTATTCATCTTTTAGATTCCAATTTACATGATCTAACAACACTACTGAATATGAGGTTTTGATCCATGGATTGCATTGGTCAAGGAAGAGAGGTATTATAAAAGTGCAGGTGTTTGGTGATAGTGAGTTGATTGTTAATCAGGTTATAGGACAACATGCTGCAAGGAATGAAATACTCAAGAGCTACAAAAACAGGGTATGGGATCTAATGGAGGATTTCAAAGATTTCAACATTGAGTCCATACCAAGGAAGAGAAATGAAGCTACTGATAGGCTTGCAGCAGTTGGAGAAACGCTTGATGTATTGGACAACATTAAAAGAGACAAAACACAACCACATATCCACGTGATTATGAGGCCATCAGTGTCAGACAACAACACAAGCTGGCAGGTGTTTGAGAATGATCAACAGATCATTAATTCTTTGTAAGAGGAGTCTGAGTTCTCAGCTAAAAATCAAGGCAAGTTGGAACAACAGTACAGTGATCAAGTGGTATAGCTGAGGACCAACAAATTGCCAAAGGGACTTGTGACTTTAGAGTCTATCTTAAATCCTAATGATCAATTTAGGAAGGAGAAATCAAACATCCAAGTCAAGGGAAAGGATTCAGGATCCATCTCAGTTGGAGAAGGCAAAACACTTCAAATTGGCAAAGTGGTAACCGAGCAAGAGAGGTATGATTTCATACAAATTTGCCTAGAGTTCCCAGATGTATTTGTTTGGAGCTATAAAGACTTGAGAGGTTTCAATCCTATGCTAGCACAACATACAATTGAACTATATCCAAGTGCTAATCTCATAAGGAAAAAGCAAAGGCCAGTGAACCCACACATTGAGACTCTAATGAAGAAGGAATTAAACAAGTTAATAGAGGCAAGTATCATATTCCCCATCAAGCATTGAAGATGGGTTGCAAACTTGGTCCCAGTTAGAAATAAGAGTGGAGAAATCAGGTTGATGTAGACTTTAGAGATTTGAATAGAGCCTCTCTCAAGGATCACTACCCACATCCTTCTATGGAGCAGATTTTGCAAGTTGTTGTTGGCTCTGAGAGGTTTTCATTCCTAGATGGTTACTCAGGGTACAATCAGATCATGGTGAAGGAAGATGATCAATTCAAAACATCCTTCACCACCAAATGGGGAACCTATGCATATAAGAAAATTCCATTTGGAGTTTCTAATGCTGGAGCCAATTTCCAAAGGGCAATGGATATGGCATTCAAGGGATTGATCAATAAAATAGTTCTGATTTACCTTGATTATATCACTGTGATTTCTAAAAATGCAGCAAACCATATATTTCATTTGAGACAAGTCTTTCAGAGGTGTAGAAGATTTGGGATATCCCTAAATCCCAAAAAAAGTATATTCATGGCCGATGAAGGCAAACTTCTAGGACAAATTGTTTGCAAGGAAGGGTTGGCAATTGACCCAGAGAGAATTGAAGCAATCAGAGAATTGTCATTGCCAAGCCATAAGAAAGCTCTTGAAAGCTTCTTGGGAAGAATCAATTTTGTCAGAAGGTTTGTTCAAGACTTTGATGCTCTTCTCAAGCCAATAACGTTGATGTTGAAGAAGAGTGTGGCATTCAAGTGGACAAATGAAGGCAAGGCAAGTTTTGAGGCAGTCAAAGAAGCTATTTCATGAGCTCCAACTCTCATTAAGAAAGATTTCTCTAGGGATTTTTTTATTTATGACTTTGCTAGAAGTGACACAATCTCTGTAATTTTGGTGCAGCAGAACAAAGAAAACGCAGAGTAGCCAATCACCTTTTTTATCCAAAGATTGACAGATTATGAAATAAGGTATTATTTTATCGAAAAACACGTCCTTGTAGTGATTAGAAGCTTGAAGAAGTTTAAGCATCTAGTTTCAAATAATAAGATCCATTTTCTAGTCTCTCACGCGGGAGTTAAGTACTTCCTTCTCAACAGAGACTTGAATGAAAAGCGTGCAGAATGGATAACCCCATCATGGAGTATGACATTGAGATCAAGGTCACTAAATTGGTCCATGGAAAGGGTCTATGCAAGAAATTAACGCTGGGTCGACGAGTTGAAGTGAACAATGAAGAAGAAGCTGTTTTAATTTTACATAATGGTCAAGAAGAAAATATTGATATACCCGCTCCTTCCTGGACTCAGAGCACAATACATTTCCTGCAGATTAGCCTCTTCCCTCTAGAAATGAGTAAGGTAAAGAGGAGTTATTTTAGATTATAGGCCATTCCTTTTGTGCTTGTTAATGATGTTCTGCTCAGAAAAGATATCAATGGCGTTCTATTGAGATGCATTATGACATATCAAATTGAGAAAGAGTTGTAAAAATTCCATGATGGAGTAGCTAGAGGTCATTTTAACCCACGTGTAACAGATCTCAAGATCATGAGGGCAGGTTATTATTGGCCCAAAGTATTCAGTGACTGTTATGCATGGATAAAGAAGTGTAAAAAATGTGCATTCTTCACAGGTAAAGAGAGGTTAGAAGCCCTTCCATTGAATACAACTTCAGTTTACCAACCATTTATGCAATGGGGATTAGACTTCATTGGAGTCATCAATCCAAACTCAAGCCAAGGGCACAAATGGATTCTAACAGCAACAAATTACTTCACTAAGTGGACTGAGGTAGTAGCACTCAAAGAAGCCAATGAATCTAGCATTCTAGATTTCTATGAAGGGTTAATAACTAGGTTTGGTATACCATCCACCATCATATCAGACAATGAATTGGCATTAATAGGTTCTAAGATCACTGAATGAGCTGTTAAGAATGGGATATATTTGAGCACTTCCTCAAACTATTAACCTCAAGGTAATGGCCAAGCTTAGTCCAAAAAACAAAATTTACTAAGGATTATCAGAAGGACTCTTAATGAAAATCAAATAACTTGTCATACTAAGCTCAAATCAGCTCTATGGGCTGATAGGATAACTCCGAAGAGATCCACAGGTAACTCTCCATTCAAACTTGTTTATGGGAAAGAGGCAGTCTTGCCTATATCACTTGAGTTGCCAACATTGGAACTCATGAAGCAACTAGAATTGTTGGAGTTTGAACCAATGGAAGTTAGATATGCAGAGTTGATGGAACTCCAATAAATCAGAGAGTATGCAGCCCAAACAATGGAAAAGGACCACACATTGATCAATAGAATCTTTGTTAAGAAAGCTAAGGCAAGAAATTTCCAAGTTGGGGATTTAGTGCTGAAATGGGATGCAGATCGAGTAAATCCAGGAAGGCATTAAAAATTTGATTCCATTTGAAGTGGACCCTACATGGTCACAAACTGCAAAAATAGCAATGCCTTCCAATTGTCTACATTGGATGGTAAGGAACTGCAGATTCAAGTTAATGGGATCCATCTAAAGCATTGCTATTAAAACGGAAAATTCTCACCTTGTACATATTAGTTTAGAATTTTCATTCCTCTAAGTGCTTGTGAACATTGTCTTGTTGTAGTTTAGGTTGCTTTCTTCCTAAGTTCTTTGCACATCTCTGCATATTCCACTTGGAATAAGCATGATTTCCCATTTTTGTACATAGTGTTTTTGTGGTGTTGTTTGTTGCTCTTGCACAGTGTTTTGGACTTGGCATTTGATGAGATTCAGTTTCAAGAGATGATCAATTTCAGGCTATCAATCATGACTCCATGCCCAATGGATGCTTCAAGGCAGCTGGTCATTTCATCAAGTAGGCAGATGACCCCTTTGAGTCACCAAAATTGTTATCTAAAATGAGCCCCTGCTTATTTTGGATAACTTGCCTTCATTTCCTCCTTCCTTGTGCTTCATTTAGGTTTTTTCAACTTTTAGGCATTAAAAATTTTCTGGAGATGGCTTCATCAAATAGGATTTTTCTTCCCCTTTCCAAAAAGGTAAAGAAGTCCTCCTAACTCCAAATATTTTGAAAGTTATGGCTCGACGGAGGTTGGATGCAAAATTTTGCTCAAGTGTGAAGGTGGGTTGGCGGAGAGGTAGAGAAAATATTGGCACTTAGCCTTTTCAGGATAAAAAATCTAAATCCAAATCCCGCTCCGAAGACCCACGACCAATCAGAAGGTGACACATGGCCGAGGAGTAGCGGCCAGTGGAAGGAATTTAAAGTTTTTGGCCTTTTTTGTCAAAATTTCTCAAAGGTAAAAATAGAAGCACATCGCCACCAACAAATCAAAAGGTGCCATGTGTCCACTCATCGGCGGGGATTGAGGCATCGATAGAATTTTAGAATTTTTCCAAACTGGTGAAAAACTCAAAGGAAAATGAAACACTTAAGGCCCATAGCCAATGAAATGATGCTACGTGTCAAAGCAGAGTGGCGGCGAGTGGAAGGACTTTAAATTTTTGGAATTTTTGCAAAAATTTCTCAAAGGAAAAAATAGAAACACAAACACGTCAGCCAATCAAAAGATGCCACGTGTCCACTCTTCGATGGGGATCGGGGCGTTTGGAGGATTTTGGAAATTTTTCCAAAATTGCAAAAACACAAAAGGCAAGAATGGGGCCGCATTTGTACAGTAAATCAAAGAGTGCCACATGTCCACATCAGTAGTGGGGATTTCACAACTGGAAGACCTTGGAAAATTTTTCCCTTGTGAGCAAAATGGGTAGAATGTGATTTTGAGACCTGCAAACCAATTAGAAAGTACCACGTGTCCTCGGATTGGTGAGGCTATCGAGAATTTTGGGGAAATTTTCCAAATT
Organism: Taxus chinensis; assembly: GCA_019776745.2. Classification (NCBI taxonomy): domain Eukaryota; kingdom Viridiplantae; phylum Streptophyta; class Pinopsida; order Cupressales; family Taxaceae; genus Taxus; species Taxus chinensis. Next base: position 266,578,386 of record CM034155.1, read on the forward strand.
TGCAAAAAAGGAGGAAAATGTCAGATTTTGGCCAACTGACCTGATTTTCGCCCTAATTTTATCAGAAAATTACAGAGGGCATATCTTTCAATTCCAAGATCAGATTTGGGAAAAATCAGATTTTTTTGAAAGATTTTAATCTCCTCTATGCATTGAAGGTATAAAACATCATTTTTTGTGGATTTCAATGGAGAAAATGTTGAAAATATCTTTCACGCCTTTAATGCATATCAGATTGCTTTGAACAAGTCATTTTTGCTCAGTCCGCCATTATTTTTCTTCTCCAACATGATAAGGATGGAGAATCAGCTCGATTTGATGGGGAAAAACCCTAGAATGTCTTCTCATTCCTTGAATGCAAGATCAAATTTCTTCAAAGACAACATTTTTACCATTTTTCTTCTCCAGCATGCAAACCAGAAACAGAGGAATCAATTTGATGGGTTTGCAAGTTGATTTGAAAGAATTAATGGCGGGTGGTTGAGAAACTTCCATTGCATCTTTTCTAATCTTTCCATTATAAATCAGGTTATGTGTACATGTGGGTCGTATTCTTTTTATGGTCTATGTTTAAGATCAGAGTGGGAGTTCATAATTACTGGGTGCATCACCTCTATTAACTTATATTTCAATATTTTTGTAACTTCGTTCTTCACCTTGGTCCCTTGAAAAAAATTAGAGTAGAAATTAGAATAGATCCTCTTCAAAATGAATGGATGCACTTAAATAGAGGAATAGGAACCAACCTTTAATCTGGAGAGTTTCTTCCCATATGTTTCAAGTCTCATAGTTGGGGAAAATAATTCAATTTTGTGCAATCACACTGGATGCCCATTATCAAACTAGAAATATGAGAAACATCCAGGGGTGCTGTGATTTTGCACTAACAATAAGTTGGATTGGGAAATAATTATATTTAAAGTTGTGTTTTGGGGTCTCAATATTCCCTAATTGTGTTCCCATACAACTGATTGAGTGATTGGTTGCATGGAAATTCAAATAGGGAAAATTGAGTGAACAAAAAGAAACTATAAAAATTTATTTTCTTTTCATTGTAGAAAAAAGAATTGGTCAAATATACAAAAAGTTTTCCTTATCTATTTTTGGACCTTTGTCGTCTAATGTGGCTTCTCAACTCATTTTAAAATTAAAACACAAATCCATCAAGGTTTTAGGCTGGTTACTTTCTCAAATATATGCTAATCTTCCATCATTGGGTGATATATTTTATGTTTATTTTAATGATTGAAATGACATTAGATTTTTACAAATGCTTTTAGGGGGGTCAATATTCCCTAATTGTGTTCCCCATAACACCAATTGAGTGATTGATTAGGGAACTTAGTGTGAATGATATATGATTGATGATTGATGATATATGATGTATATGACATATGATGTATGGCATATGACATATGATAACACTAACAATATTCAGTACATTATATTTTCATAACTATTTATATATTGTAAATGAAGTTCAAGTATTTTGTATTTATAGACTTATTAAGCTAGAATTAGGACACCATTGATTCAAAATTGACATAAAAAATACAATAATAGGGATGAATGCACTTCGACGTCAAAAAATAAAAAAGGTATGGTAAGGAGTGTCACTAATATTCCATACGACATTCCTAGAAACTTAAAGAAAAAGAGATGGTGAATAGAAAGGGGGCCAAAGAGGGGATCATGAAAATAACCGATAAACACACACATACCGTCTAATTTGGATCAATTAATGACAACCAAAAAAGTAACACCTAATGGCCAACATTAAATTTGACATCAATTTGATCATCATAAGGCAATTTCAAACTTAAATTTGATGCCATATTCATTATCATATAAAATTTTATTCTTTTTTGATTGGAAAAGCTAATAGAAAAAATGTAATTTGGGTATATGTTGGAGTTTGGAGCATTTTTTTTTACCAAAGTGCAACTACATTAAAGCCATATATCACGAATAAATAGGAAATTCATAAAGAAGATATATTGATTCCAGTGTCTCAAATCTTATGTAAAATAACTAACATCTCAAAATCAATATCTCTCAATATTTTTCAAAGAAATATATTTAAAATACATGTATTAAATTAAATAATTTATAAAATTAATATGTTTAATTTTTACATATTTTAAAATACAAATTATTTTTTCAATTTAATTAATTTTTCTCTACTTAAAAACAATCTTAATTGAAATGATAGAATTTATCTATTAACCAATAACACAAGACCAAATCGTTTTCTTATATTTGATTAATAAACTATATTAAGTAAAAGTTAAATTTTTTAAACAAATTATAGCGGAAAATAATTAAAACATAGGTTATTGACTTGAAATAAGTGTCCTGGACTCTCGAATAAACATTTTGTCCGGTTTTTGACTTTTTCATCTCTTACTTGTAAGTGTTCTACGTAAACCCTCAACCCACAATATTCTCTTTGGTCCTTTCACTTTGATCATTAAGAAACAAATCAATGAAAAACGCCTCATGAAATGCTTATGCCAATTTTTATAATAGGTCCCAGTAACCATGCCAACATTCACTCGAACATGTGGGAAAGATAAGGCATTGCAAGTGCAACATGTATCTGTACATTAAAAGATTCAAACTCTTATTGATGTAGTTTCATTTTCCAAGGCTGCTCAATCGCTTCATCTTTTATGTTGTAAATGAGTTATGTTGCATCGTGTAAAAGAAAATGTAAGACATTTAACTCGTTAAATGCAAATTCGACAACACTACATATTAAAAATATTGATTTTTTGAACATACAAATATCTTTTAGGAGACCTACTTTTCCTGAGTTGTGCAAATATTTAGGGGTGCTCGATTTTGTTTTTGGAGCCTCTTGTGGTTGACAAAACATATCATTCAGCTTAATGACACGTATTCATATTTTTTTGCCAAAAACTAGATGCGCATGGATAAATGTTTATATTATTGATAGATGTGATCTATCATTACCTTGATAATTATTTTGAATGGGATAGGCGTGGGTAATTTTCTACAAATTACCTACTTTTTTCTACATGTTCAAAATACAATTCTAATATGAGCCAATAAAATTTTGGCATAAAATAATTAAGAACATTTTAAAGGATGGGCTCTTTCTAACACTATATAACATATCAACTAATTATTTTATAAAAAATAAATTAACACAATTAAAAATATCATTAATAAAAATTTCCATAACTAAATATTTATGTTGAAGGTGTTTCCCAGTTGGATCAAGGGTTCCCCTGTCTAACATTCGTCGGAAAATTGATGGTCACGAATAACACATAGTGTGCATTGATGCACAGACCTGCAGACACCGTTCGATTCAATATTAATTTGGAAAAAATATTAGTTTGCATGATCCACGTAACTAGGGTTTGATCATTTAAAGCTTAATGGTGTCCTAGGGTGACTGACTCTGGGACGCATAGAGCTCCATATTTGATAATGTAAAGAAACAATGTTGTGTATGATAGGTTAATGCTATTCAGGTAGAAGCATATTCAATAACAACGTACAATCTAACGCATCAATTTACTACGACCAGGGTTATCGATTCGTAATAGAGGCTTTGAGATTCGTAGAGGATGTGCAGCAAAGGGAAGGAAAGCGAGGACAAATTCTTCTGGACTGCATGCTTTTCTTATAAGGCTTTGAGGGCACAGAAGAGAACAAAGGGAAATGATAAAAAAAATTACCCTTATAATTAATTTTCTCATATTTCCTTTTAAAAATATAAAATAATGATATTTAAACACTATTAATTGGAAATATGCAAGACACAGGCAAGGATTAATTTAAATATTTGCAAGTATTTTACGGATAAAATTACAAAAAAAGTCTAAAAAACTATTGAATATAACCCTTGATTGCAGGTAAGCCCCAATTATATTGAGCTTTGCTACCTCTGACATTTGTACATCAAAAAAATTGTTAACATTTTAATTTCATAGATTATATCAACTTTGACATCACAAATCTATATTTCCTACCGTAAAAATCGTTATTGTTTCAATGATATTTTCTTTGGCGTGGGCATGGGCATGAGCATAGACGTGGGCGTGGGAGTGGTCATGGGATAGGTTGTCGGAGGGGATCAACTCTCAACTTCAACAACTGAAAACCATTTTTAAAAAATTGACTAGTATATGTGAAGCCTCACATTGAGAACTGCATATCCTTCAAATTATATTTATTTCCAAATATCTATCGGCGGTCGATATATAGTTCTCACACTCGAGTACAAAATGAAAAACACCCACCTGGTACAATTACATGTAACATAAGAGTTCAAAATTTAGAATATGCCATGAAATTTAGAATACATGTATGTTTGCTTGGTTTGAGGAATTTGTTTTTATTATCTAGACCTATATTTTAATAATCATATGAAATTTCACACAATTCTAAAGTGAAAATTATAAATTATTATTTTTAGTTATTATTGATTTTGACTAATTTCTTCTAATTATTACATGGATTTTGCACATTTCCAATGCGAAAATTATAAATTATTCATTCTTTTACACCAAAGGCATTGCCCCTATTGGATTTGGAGATGTTTGGTCTTACATCGATTAGAGAGTGGGATGGTTGACATCCACCTTACAGGGACATTGCCAATCTAGCTCAATCTTCACCATTGACATTCGTCTTCCAGATACAAGTCGTTTAATCAAATGTGCTTATGTCGATGTATCTCTAATTTGGTTCATTTGGCTGAGGCAAATGAAATCATTCAAATGGTATTTATTCCCTCTTGAGGTTTCCAATGTTGAATCACTACCATCCAATAAAGGAGCACCGTATCTGATGGTTGGGATAATTACGAACTATTTTCTGAAAAGGTAAGCAATTTTGTTGTCATCAGATTGTGGGAAAATATCATAAGGTCGAAATTTTTCGACATATGGCCTCGTGCTTATTACATAGTTTATATTTTGTAGGGAGTCTTTGTATAAGTGTTTTATATCATCTGATTGTCACCGAATTGATCGAATGGATAAGCATTATAGAAACATAAGTTCTGGAAGGATAATTTTTATTGGATAACTCGACCAACATGTGTAGAGGACAAGTCATGTCACGACCGAGAACGTGTCTCATGGTCCTCTTATCGATGTTTACATTTTCAAGGTCTTTAGGTAGCCATTGTGAGATGTCATCAAGATGCCAAGACTACTCTGGGGCCCTATTTAAACACAACTTAAAGTCACATGGAACCTATTAGATTTCTCCCCTTTTTATTTTTCCTTATTTAAGTGCAAATCGTAGTCACATGAATCGTGCAAGTTATATTCAAATGATAAATTAGAACACCTATTATATATATTATTTGGGAAGGTAAAATTTGATTCGTGGAAGAGGTGTGGGGCATCCATGTATTTAATCCCCACCATTTTCTTTCCGATTATGGATTTTTTACATTTTTAAGGTCTTTAGGTAGCCAATGCGAGATGTCGTCAAGATGCCAAGAATATTTTGGGGCCCCATTCAAACACAACTTAAAGTCACATGGAACCTATTAGATTTCCACCCTTTTTTGCTATTCCTTATTTAAGTGCAAATTGCAATCACATGAATAATGTAACTAACATTGAAACAATAAAGTAGAGCACATATAGTATATATTATTCGGGTTGGGACAATTTGAGTTTTAGATGAGGTGTGGGACGTGGATTTATTTAATCCCCACCTTTTTCATTCCAAATTGTCATTCTGCATGTCTTCGTATCATCTAATAAATAAAATGTCGTACAAATGAAAGTCTCAATGGAGAAAAAAATAACAAAGCCCATTTTTCCCATTTTTCTAAACAAATTTGATTTATTTTTGTTCGATAACGTCTAAGTGTTGATGTTAAAGAACTAGTGGAAAATAGAACATCACTTACTTATTAAGCCCACCGTATGGATTTTCATAGATGTGGTGCAATGTTATTGTTAATCTCGTTACTATTTTTGATTAGGTTAACTCATATTACATTTTGTATATGTACTTGTCGGTGTTGTGGGTGGAAATACCCCAAATGCAAATCTTTTGATCCATAACCTACTACCTGTTGCAGAATAATAGAAATTAACCCACAAATAAAGAATTCTCCATTGTCTTGAATAATGCATGTACTATAAAAGAAGACACCATCACTTATATACAACCAAAAAATAAATATTTTGATTAACACAGAGAACCAACCAATTGCAATAATAAAATATAAATTGTGGATGGATTGGCCCCAGTTACATTATAAAATCCAATCAATTACTCATTTTTTTGATATGCTACAAAATTCTAATTGCGCCCGATAAAACATAATGCAAATTCAATATATTGTCAATTGCATATAGATTGGCCCAAATTATGTACTAGATTCAACCATTTAAATGGATCATTTTATCTTTAATGTAATTGGGGTAAATCAAGCTCCATAGAACAAATTACAATAATATAATAGAAATTGGGACAAAATTGGTCCCTATTATACATTGGAGATATAACACATTACTTGATTGATTCAATCTAGTAAGAATTGGGGTCACATCATTCTTGTTTAAACCAATTATGTCTATATAATATCAATTTGGGAACAATGGGCTCAAGTTTTATATCAATCAATTGGGTGGGTTTTTATTTTGATTCTTTCCTTATGTTTGTGGGTAAAAAGTAGCCACATAGATATCTTCTAGCATTTGGGTCTGGCAGGTAGAAAGTGTAGGACAAAAAGCCTTGTGTTGATTCTTGTTTATTTGAGTGATTGTGAGGAACTTGAGATTGCATATAGAATAGATATTTTAGCTAGAGTAGTAAGAGAAATTAGATTAGAAAATATGATAAAGATTATGAGAGCAGTATGATATTGTTTGGAGGTTATGGAAGCTTCTCAACCAAGACCATTGGTTGTTGATGAAAATACAAGTGGTGATGGAGGTACAAAAAGAGAAGATGAGGACTAGGAGGCTGAAGAAGAGCATGTGGATGAAGAAGAGGAATGATTCTTGCATGTCATAAAAATATATGGGAGTAAGGAGTTCAATGTTCCAATTTGCCTTGGAATCCTAGGTCCATAGAAGCTCATTAAGCTTATGTCTAATGTGATTGTTGATGAACATACGATCTTTGAACAAGTTTTCATTAAGGTTTCACATTTTAGTGAAGTCACAATTATCAATTATATATGTCAAAACTCTTACATTGGTTTTTAAGAATATTCGAACTATTAATAATTTTATTGGCTTCTTCAAAACGTTTACTACTAATGATGAAAATAATGTCGATCTAGCTACATTTATGTGTAACGATTGAATACTTAAACTTTCTCGAGCAAAAAATGGCTTCCAAAATCCATCATATGGCCAAGATATTATGATTTTTCAATTGAATTTTCCAAGACAAATGAATTTATTTAGTAATAATCAAATGGAAAAATATTTTAAGGATGTAATTAGAAGTAAACACACTCACGTACATTATAGTCTACCACCAACCTTGGCTTCCATCCTAGAATGTTTTTTGGCATATGTAAGTAATAGAATTGAAATTAAAATTGTCATGTGTACACCTAAAAATGATCTATACACATTTATCAGTCATTAAAATGTAGATTTTAGGATGTTTGAGTATTTTTTTATATTTTTTTTTCTAAATTAGGCATCTTTTACTATATTTATTGACATTAGATTATTATCATTATATGTGATTTCAATTCAAATTTCATATTTTGTAAAATTATTTTTTTTCATAACACTTATCTATTATATTTAATGTATATTCAAGGCTGATATTGGTCTGTAATATCTCTGAGATCTTAATACTTAACATCCCATTTTAAATATGACATTCATTTGATCTTCATACAGTAGTTTAAACCTTAAATTTCACATCTATTTCATTATGATATAATCTAAGTATTTGTTTTTCCTTGAAAAATTTTATCCAAAAATTGTAATAACTTAAACAAAAAGTAGAGTTTGAACCATATTGTACCAAAATTATTTTCTAACTCAACACATTTATTTAATAAAACTATATTTAAAGATCTATCACTAATTAATAAAAAAAATTAAGAAAACAAATTAATATCCATCCAAAACAACTAGCACCTCAAAAATATGTATATGTCTTAACATTCTCTATATAAATCTATTTAAAAGATATATACAAATTTAAATAATTTTTAAAACATTTGATTTTACAAATTATGTAAGGTTACAACATTTTCTACAGACTAATAATAACAAGGGTTGCGTTGCAACAACAATACCTGCCGTAAAAGCTTAAAAGCAAATTGTTTATATGCGAAGCAAGGTATTGGTAAGGAATTGAGAACTGAGTGAGATTCCTCCTGGTTGGTCTGTTTTAAATAGAAGCCTTTTTCGTGATATATTTGAACTGCCCAGTAGTGAATCTAGTACTAGCATAATGGGTAAGAATTCCGCAGGGACAGGATCTTTGTTGATTGAGAAAAAGGCAAGGTATCATTTAAAACTTCAAGTACAATATACATAAAACAAAGAACAGAGTCAGTTATATCACGGGGCAGCTGTGGATAACTACCTTGCCATTATGTCCCTTACTCTTGTACCTCCATTCAATTGGCATCATGTAAACAACAGTTGCATTCACGTTGAATGGCGTTGAACACACGTTTTAACGTCCAAAAATACTAAAAAGTGCTAAAGAGCCCATGCTTTAAAAGATTCATGTGTTAACAGTGAATCAACAACAACTCGTATGCTGTAAAATCTCTTCACATAAAACATGAGTTTCATTGTTTAAGCTCGTCACTAAAAACCTATTTTCCTGCAGGGCAGACAAATTTAAGTAACTGAAAATGCAAGTTCAGCTGTGATTAGAAATACTCATTGAACTGTTAATACCAATATTGTTTTGGATGAAATGAAGGAATTGCATTTAGGGAATGGCTTGGACTGAGATACTTTGTTAACAAGTTTCTTTATTTGTTTGCAGATTCAATTCTATTGGTAAATGGCAAATCGCCCCTGACCCCGAGCAAGAAAAACATTGATTCTGATAATAATAGTAATTATGGAAAATCCTTGTAGGTTTTAATTTGTAGGGCTTTAGGTATAAATTTTCAATGGCGCACTGTACATGATTTTTTTTGAATTTTTCCTAAATTCTAGAAGAAAAGAAATGGAAGATTTTAATATAACCTAGTGGTGAAATAAAAATTCATAACAATAACCTAAAGCATTAAACACAAAAATTTATGGAATAAAACATGTTTCCTCCATTAGACACAAAAATTTATGGAATAAAACATGTTCCCTCAAATTTTCTCTCTATTTTGCACAATTGATGTCGCCATATGTTGTCTATATGGATTTGAAGCTATAGGGGGTTTAGAGGAATTTTCGAAGTGCTTTGTAATAGCCTTCAACTTTCTACAGGATACGACTGCCGCTACAATAAATGTTTACTTATATTTATCAATTTCTACCTTACTGTTGTTCTATGTGAGAAGAAACAATTGTATGGAAGAAATACACTAAAAAGAGGCTTTCCCATGTCGGACTATTGTACAGATACAGTTTTCTCGATTCTTTTTCTCTATATTTGCACCAAAGGTTATTCAAGGGCTCAAATGAAGCCAAATAATAATCTGTATTTGAGGTTTTAACATAATTACAAATGATACTGAAACTCAATCCATTCATTTTACATCCACTATATAGGTATGATGCAATATAAGGCAATCCATCATCATCAAGCTTATCTACCCTGGGGTTTGCTGCGTTTGGCTTTCCAAAATCTAAGTCTAGCTTGGATGAACTTTTAGAGTTACAGTCATCACAATCTGTCTCTGATGTGAATGTATGGAAATGCATGGTTCGAAACAGCCCATGATCTATTGATGCATGGTTTAAAACCACAGAGTCTTCCTGATTGTATCCATAGTGAACATTCACAGCAACAATAGCATTTTGACCATTATGAGCTCCACTTTCTTGAGGCACTCAGAGGACATAGTCGAAAAGAACACTGCCAGGGCCTATTTCTGGGAGTAAATTCTGATCCTGAAGACAATCAAAGTTTTGAACATTGAAATCTATATTAGTAAAATTATGTTCATTTCAAAAATTGAGACAATATAATCAAACAATTGAACTCTATATACCAAAATATAGACCATATTCGATAGGAGTGTGAAATTATCAAGAAACAAGCAACAAAAAATAAAATTGTATTTCAAAATTCAATACAGAAATCATCTGACTGTAGTAGAGTGCAAAATTTTAGACCAAACGTGTAGTAGAATAGTGGAAAATTAAGGTAAAAGATTTCATGTAAATCACCTAAAAATGAAGAAACGTGCAAGGAAATAGGCTGAAATTTTAACTATTGTTTGAAATGAAGTTAATATTTCATGTGGCTATACTGCCAAGTGCAAACTGTAGAAAAATCTGAGAAATTTGACAGCAAAAGTAAAGTATATTTGAAATCCAAACTGTAGTAAACTGCAAATATTTTGAGAAAAAGGTTAGGAATTCAAGCTGTAGCCTGGAATTGTGCTAAGATTTAATCTTTGACTAAGCATGAGTGCAAAATGTGAAGCTATGTACAGAGAAAAGTTAAAATTCAATTTACAATTTGGAACACTATGCACCTATATAAGAATGCCCCAAAAAGAGGAAGGAAATTAGCTCAAATTTTTAGTCGCAATTTATATTATAAATCTACAATTGAAGAATAAAAATGATAAAGAAATTTACTTGCAGATTCCACTTCTTTTCAACCTCAGAGTTTGTCGTGCCATTAGATATAAGCAAACTGACATTTTTATTTGTGGCTGCTTTATCCTGAATCCTGACACAATAGAAAACCAAACATCTCCAATTATCAAACTTTACATCCTCTGTAAATGACCCTCATCAAATGGATCCAGCTCACAATGAGTAAATTGTCCATAGTCTAAGTTCTTTTCAGCCATCCTTAAAATTTCAATCCACAAGCTATTTGAGAGTGGTTCTTATGTCATTTCAAAAACAAAATACCACAGAAGATGTTAACCACAAAATTTTCTTTCCGGGATCATTTTTTCAAGGAATAACAAAGAGCCAATTAAAGGAATATGTCATACACGCAGATCAAGGCCTTGTAATTTTTTCTTAAAGAAGGTAGAAAAGGCTCATGGTGAAATTTGACATGAAAGAAGCTTTATTACTGATGCCCTTGCATCACAGTTGAAGTTAACAACTACTATAAACATGAATTAAACATCTAACAGACCCACAAAGCCAAATTGTTCCACATGGCATGTTTTATTGTTATTACAGTCTTTTGATGCTGGTGTGAAGGGGAATTTTGTTGGTGGATTCTTATTAGTAGACAATGGTGATCTTTGGATTTTTATTCCTTTGTACATACTAAGAAATGAGGCACTTGTTACTTCCATTTCTCTTCTACAGAATCTAACAACTGGATCTGTACTACACAACCTAAGCCCCACTCTATTTATAAGGACCCTCTAAATTGCGCAATTATAGTGTCCAATGCAACCAGCTGTCTTGGAAGTTCATTAGAAAGCCTAAAAGCCAACTATAATCTTGGTCAGTTTGCGTTCAATTTTATTGTTTGTCAATGCATTTGGAAGAGTTGAGTATGATTTACTAGTCCTTGTTTATAAATTTGCTATTGATTTGATCACTTTCATTTGATTATTATGATTTTAAATTTTTTATACTTCTCATTAACTTTGATTTGAGACTTCCCTCAACTCTAGTTCTCTTGCAAATTGATGGCTTTGTTGGAAACTAAATGGTGTTTACTAACTTGTAAAAGTCACCTACACGTCACTTGACAAACCCTGTTTTCTGATATTAATATTGGTATGATTTTTGACTGCCTTGATTCAGTCTTATCCATAGGAAGAATAGAGCTTTGAGTGATGTTTCCTAATTATTAAAAATATGCCAATGTTAACTTTAGGCACAAACTCAACTTGAATGGTGCAATAATGGTATTTTTTGTGAATGAGATCTCGACTCTCCAAGTATGGCTCTTTTGTGCTCTAAGTGAATCCTATTCAACATTGGTTCCTTGCTGCCTGACATTTTAACTTTGCAAAACCTGGAACATTTTAATATTTCTCACAATGCACTTTCTGGGACAATCCCCGAAATTCCAAGATGTAGTACTTCTCTTCAGGCAATTGATCTATCTGCAAATAACTTTACAGGAGAAATCCCATTAGGTCTCACTTCATGTAAAAATCTCGCAGTCCTTGATTTGAGCAACAATAAGATTAGCGGCGACATTCCTTCTGAGATTGGAAATTTGACCAATCTCAAGGTGCTCAGGCTTGGAGGAAATTTTATAGCTGGTTCAATTCCATCAGAGATTGGAAAGATTGAGTTTCTTCAAATCCTTGATTTACATCATCTTGGTCTACAGGGTGCAATCCCAGCAGTGCTTCCCAATTGCAGATTTCTATTAGAGCTGTACGTGCTAAATTCTCTTGGTTTTTTATTTTTTCCTCAACACCGCCATTTTCATGTATGGGGCGAAAATAGAATCGTGATATCATGGGTAATTCTTGCATTATTGCAATTGAACTCAATCTTTTTCTTATTCTTACTAAGCCCTTTATTGCTAGCTGAAGTATTTATTGGTGTGTTCAGTTGTATATTTCTGAGCGATCTAAATTGAATTTAAGCGCAGAGTATCCATTAAATATACTAAAGAAATTGTGTGGCTAGAGCTAAAATATATGTCAAAAAGCAGATGCAGATGATTCATTGGTATTGACATCATTTTTTTTTCGTCCAGGGATCTCTCAGACAATGGTCTTGATGGCCATATCCCTGATAAGCTGTACAATATAACATATTTAAGTCACCTGGATCTTCATGGTAACAAAATCAATGGCAGTATTCCTTCAAATATTGGAAACCTAGTCAAAATGAAATATCTTGATTTGTCCTATAACATATTGACTGGAATGATACCTCCTTCTCTGAGCAATATGAGGCAATTATGGTATTTCAATGTTTCATTTAACAAGCTTCAAGGGCGTATACCTATTAATTCTGTGATGCGTAAATTTGGAAGGGAATTCTTTATTGGGAATGCAGAATTATGTGGGCCTCCATTGGACACAAATTGTTTGGGACCCACACCAGCTCCATCTCTGGCACCAAGTCCTTTTGCAGCTAAAAGAACAAGGCTACTGAGTGTTTCTGCAAATCATTGCCATAGCAGCTGCTGCAGTTATTGCTGTAGGTGTATGCCTAATTACATTGATGAATATAAGAGCCCTTAGAAGAAAAAAGACTGAATTGCTTGTTTATGAGAGCACACTAGCTTCTCCAGATTCTAATCTGATAATTGGCAAGCTTGTTCTCTTCTATGAAGACTGGGAGGCAGGGACTAAGGCTCTGCTTGACAAGAAATGCTTGATAGGAGGTGGTGCTATTGGGACTGTATACAAAGCATCTTTTGATGGAGGACTAACCATTGCTGTAAAGAAGCTGGAAATATTAGGCAGAATCAAAGTCCAAGAAGAATTTGAACAGGAGATTGGCCGTCTTGGTAACCATCGGCATCCTAATCTTGTTGCATCACAAGGATATTATTGGTCGTCAACTATGCAGCTCATTCTGTCAGATTTCATACCTAATGGAAGTCTCTACCATCATTTGCACGAAAGGCAATATATGTTCAACTGCCTGGTAGACATGTATGCAAAATGTGGAAGCATAGACAAGGCACGTGAACTGTTTGATAAAATGCTTGATTAGTGCAATGAATAGCGGTTGCAATACAATCACACTCAAAAGTTTCAGAATAGACAACTATAGAGTCGACCCATTTTCTGCTTCTGACCTTTCCCTTGCTTAGTTCTAAAAGTGCAACACGTTCTGATTTATATGCTTCTTTTTGTTGATGATGTGATCTTTTTATTCTCTTTTCACAAGGTTTTATAGTGACAGTTGCATTATTTGGTTCAGTTTTGTCATCTTTAACTGCTGGTCAAGCGTAGCAAGTAGAGAGTGCGACAATATGTGCATACGTCCAGTCCTACCTGTGTAAGAGATACGCTTTGATAGTAATAAGTGACCATAAGTTCTTTGAGCTCCATTTCCCGCATATCCCAATCAATATGTGAATTTCGATAACAATCATACCTTAAAAATTACATTAGACAGTATATTCTTCCGAAGCCATTTCAGCTCCAGTACTTGAGTGAGGTAGATGCTACTGAATATGAGCAGAAGGAAGCCCTTAATCACCGCCAAAGGAGCCTCAAATTGCGTCTATGTGCCTTATTTCTCAGAGTATTTTATCAGTGTGTTTCTTTACATTATTTTCATTATTTTTTTAAAACTAAGAGAATCGATTGCAGGTGCCTATATCTTGGTTTCTCTTTTTTGAAAATATAGGACCTTCATGTTGATGGTATAGATATGGTGGAAAGCATTGACGAAAATGTTGACAATGCTAGAATTTTGGATGTGACAATTCTCCTTTCATTCTTTCTATTACATTGTCATAATTATTTTTGAACATTTCACAGTAAACACTAGTTCAGCCACTAGCTCCATCTCATAGAGGAAAATTGTTGAATCTTTGTTGGTGCTATTTATCTTCTTGGTATTGGACATAACATCCTCTTATTTTTACATGATAGTGTCCTAGTCATCTTTAGAGATCTTACTAGTGGTCACTTTCTCCATATTATATGTAACTTTTTCAAATCTTAATTTGGCCTTAGATATTTGTGAGTTATTATTTCAGGTCTATAAAGTCTAAGTTAATTGCATGATTTTAATCATTTTATCTCTTGTTTAGGGTCCTCTTAGGTGGATTATGCTTGGGATATGATTGAAAATGGCCAAGAGAATGGTTGAAATGGCAATGTGGTAGCAGAGGAAATGATATGAATAAAGGTTGAAACATGAATGGATGAACACTGACTTGGAAAATTTTAAGTCATTTCAAATTGTTTTTAAGCTTGCCTTATTAAGTATTATGCCATAAACCACTTCCAACACTGAAAAGAATGTCCTCAAAGCATCAATTTGAAGTGTACAATGCACAGTAGTTAGAAAGAAAGAAATTTAAATTTGAGTGAAGGATGATGTATTCCTGTCCTGCATTGTACAGGTTCACACTGAGACACAGGGTCAAATGAGATTAGGAGGCATCTGACATCATCATGCAGTTTTTGCGCCAAGGATCTGGTAAGAGATATGACTATCTATAATAATACCCAAAGAGATACACAAAGTGCTTGGTCATTTCAGCAGTCAATGGGTTTGAAACTTACCCTAGGGCATGACAAAACAGCTGAGCATGGTATCCAATCAATGATTTACTGAACTGTAGTGTCCTTGTAAGATGTTAACAACGCCCTTGCAATATTTATATCTAAAATGCCAAGGCACTTTATCTAACAAATTAGTTCTTTTTCATAGCAGAAGCAAAGCCACTTTACGCAGAGAGATGCCTTCTGTATAACTATACTTTTGGACTAATTGCATCCAAATGCACTGACTCTGGGTATCCTGGGTAACTTCTGTTTAGAACAAAGACTGATTCCTTAGCTAAACTACTAACCAAGTGTTTTTAAATTAAATGTTCACAGCCAATTGCACTTGAATTAGAATTGTAGATAAGCCTGGGGTTGTCTGGAGAAGAAATATAGATCACTCACTAGATAAATGCATTTAATTTATGTATGACTAATTACATCCAAATGCATGCTTGCAAATGACCCTAGAGAAGCTCTTATACTAGATTTGTAGATGACGCCCAGCTTTGGATAAGAACAGAGACATTGTAGAGCTATACTGGCCAAATGTGCTTAAATTACATTCCTAAATATCCCTGGGGCAGTTTTGAGAAGAACTTAATTTGATTTTCTAACTATGGCATTTAAATTAGATCAATAGCATACAAATGCACTTAGAATTAGACCTGGATGCAAGCCTGGGGAAGTTCATAAATTAGATTTGTAGATGAGCCTGTGGAAGGTCTGAGAAGAACACGGACTGATTCTCTGGCTACTCTAGCCAAGTGCGATTAAATTTGACTTGTAGCTAATGCTAGGGAAGTCGTGCAGAGAAGAGCATCCAATTCCCTAACTACACTAGTGTAATGTATATAATTCAGATTAATTAGATTGAAATGTACTTAGGTTACATGTGTAGAAATTGTACTGAAATTTGGAATCCATTCTGGATTGTAGAGCACTTTCTACAGTAATACCAGTGCTTGGAATTTATATGGGGAAGCAAAACAATTCCCAGGAAACAATGTCTATTCAGACATATATACATATTCAATTAGTAAAGTGCCATTACTGCTGTCAATGGTCTTCGGAAGAGGGTTTGGGGCAGTAGTGATGAGCATCAAAACCAGTGAAGACCATTGACAAAATCGTCAAGGCCTTGGCTGACTACATAGGCATGTATAGTATCCAAAGTGTACATCTAGATTCACTCATTTTTTATGTATGGTATCCAAAATTTACAAGTGGATTTAACCATTGCAGACATGAATGAATTTATTGCCCTTTTTGTCAAGCTGGTTCAACAATAGAATATAAGAATGGAGACAATTGAAACTCTGTTATAGCCTCATTTCGCCTGACGCGGATTCAAAACGAGGAAGAAATGCTGAGCCAGTACTATTTTTAGCCTTCACTAAATCTTAGCTGTTTCAAATAGTTATTTGCATTAAAAAGCATACTTAAAACTCCTAGAAAGGGTTCAAAAATAACAAATGTTTCACAAAATCTTTAAAGCAAATGAAAGGCAATTATTATTTCTATGTATAAATGAATGATAAATGACCATTAGAGGTTAATTTGGAGATTTACAATTTATTTGCAGGAGGTGTCGTTGAGAGCAGAACTCGCAGCATTTATTTATAGGAAAGGCCTGCATCTAGCAATTCAAGTCAGCAAAGTCATACCAGTGGCGAATTAGCTATATATTCTTTATAAAAAATGTAGGCCTGGCATGACTAGTAAGATCATGGAATCCAAAGATGAAAGCATTACTCAAAGATGCAGTCGAAAGAATGCCTCTTATAATTAGCTAGAAACATTCATGCAATTGCAATTGGCAGATGTGAAGCCAAATTCCACAATCTTTGTCAGCATAGTCGCTGCCTGTGCCAAAATGGTGGTTTTCAAAATGCGTTATAATTACACCTAAAATGCCAAGGCACTTTATCTAACAAATTATTTCTTTATTCATAGCAGAAGCAAAGCCACTTTACGCAGAGAGATGCCTTCTGTATAACTATACTTTTGGACTAATTGCATCCAAATGCACTGACTCTGGGTATCCTGGGTAACTTCTGTTTAGAACAAAGACTGATTCCTTAGCTAAACTAACCAAGTGTTTTTAAATTAAATGTTCACAGCCAATTGCACTTGAATTAGAATTGTAGATAACCCTGGGGTTGTCTGGAGAAGAAATATAGATCACTCACTAGATAAATGCATTTAATTTATGTATGACTAATTACATCCAAATGCATGCTTGCAAATGACCCTAGAGAAGCTCTTATACTAGATTTGTAGATGACGCCCAGCTTTGGATAAGAACAGAGACATTCTAGAGCTATACTGGTCAAATGTGCTTAAATTACATTCCTAAATATCCCTGGGGCAGTTTTGAGAAGAACGTAGTTTGATTTTCTAACTATGGCATTTAAACTAGATCAATAGCATACAAATGCACTTAGAATTAGACCTGGATGCAAGCCTGGGGAAGTTCATAAATTAGATTTGTAGATGAGCCTGGGGAAGGTCTGAGAAGAACACGGACTGATTCTCTGGCTACTCTAGCCAAGTGCGATTAAATTTGACTTGTAGCTAACGCTAGGGAAGTCGCAGTGCAAGAAGAGCGTCCAATTCCCTAACTACACTAGTGTAATGTATATAATTCAGATTAATTAGATTGAAATGTACTTAGGTTACATGTGTAGAAATTGTATTGAAATTTGGAATCCATTCTGGATTGTAGAGCACTTTCTACAGTAATACCAGTGCTTGGAATTTATATGGGGAAGCAAAACAATTCCTAGGAAACAATGTCTATTCAGACATATATACATATTCAGTTAGTAAAGTGCCATTACTGCTGTCAATGGTCTCCGGAAGAGGGTTTGGGGCAGTAGTGATGAGCATCAAAACCGGTGAAGACCATTGACAAAATCGTCAAGGCCTTGGCTGACTACATAGGCATGTATAGTATCCAAAGTGTACATCTAGATTCACTCATTTTTTATGTATGGTATCCAAAATTTGCAAGTGGATTTAATCATTGCAGACATGAATGAATTTATTGCCCTTTTTGTCAAGCTGGTTCAACAATAGAATATAAGAATGGAGGCAATTGAAACTCTGTTATAGCCTCATTTCGCCTGACGCGGATTCAAAACGAGGAAGAAATGCTGAGCCAGTACTATTTTTAGCCTTCACTAAATCTTAGTTGTTTCAAATAGTTATTTGCATTAAAAAGCATACTTAAAACTCCTAGAAAGGGTTCAAAAATAACAAATGTTTCACAAAATCTTTAAAGCAAATGAAAGGCAATTATTATTTCTATGTATAAATGAATGATAAATGACCATGGCACCAAGTCCTTTTGCAGCTAAAAGAACAAGGCTACACTCAGATATCTATATATAGGCACTCCCTCTATCTATATATGCTGCAGTTATTGTTGTAGGTGTATGCCTAATTACATTGATGAATATAAGAGCCCTTAGAAGAAAAAAGACTGAATTGCTTGTTTATGAGAGCACACCACCTTCTCCAGATTCTAATCTGATCATTGGCAAGCTTGTTCTCTTCAGCAAAAGCCTGCCATCGAAATATGAAGACTGGGAGGCAGGGACTAAGGCTCTGCTTGACAAGAAATGCTTGATAGGAGGTGGTGCTATTGGCATTGTATACAAAGCATCTTTTGATGGAGGACTAACCATTGCTGTAAAGAAGCTGGAAATATTAGGCAGAATCAAAGTCCAAGAAGAATTTGAAGAGAGATTGGCCGTCTTGGTAACCTTCAGCATCCTAATCTTGTTGCATTACAAGGATATTATCGGTATTCAACTATGCAGCTGATTCTGTCAGATTTCATACCTAATGGAAGTCTCTACCATCAGTTGCACGAAAGGCGATGTATGTTCAACTGCCTGCTAGACATGTATGCAAAATGTGGAAGCATAGACAAGGCACATGAACTGTTTGATAAAATTCTTGATTAGTGCAATGAATAGCAGTTGCAATACAATCACACTCAAAAGTTTCAGAATAGACAACTATAGAGTGGACTCATTTTCTGCTTCTGACCTTTCCCTTTCTTAGTTCTAAAAGTGCAACACGTTCTGATTTATATGCTTCTTTTTGTTGATGATGTGATCTTTTTATTCTCTTTTCATAAGGTTTTATAGTGACAGTTGCATTATTTGTTTCAGTTTTGTCGTCTTTAACTGCTGGTCAAGCATAGCAAGTAGAGAGTGTGACAATATGTGCATACGTCCAGTCCTACCTGTGTAAGAGATACGCTTTCATAGTAATAAGTGACCATAAGTTCTTTGAGCTCCATTTCCCGCATATCCCAATCAATATGTGAATTTTGATAAAAATCATACCTTAAAAATTACATCACACAATATATTCTTCTGAAGCCATTTCAGCTGCAGTACTTGAGCGAGGTAGATGCTACTGAATATGAGCAGAGGGAAGCCCTTAATCACCGCCAAAGGAGCCTCAAATTGCATCTATGTGCCTTATTTCTCAGAGTATTTTATCAGTGTGTTTCTTTACATTATTTTCATTATTTTTTTAAAACTAAGAGAATCGATTGCAGGTGCCTATATCTTGGTTTCTCTTTTTTGAAAATACAGGACCTTCATGTTGATGGTATAGATATGGTGGAAAGCATTGACAAAAATGTTGACAATGCTGGAATTTTGGATGAAATAACTACTAGGAGCCGTTGTGAATTGAAACACTGACTTGGAAAATTTTAACTCATTTCAAATTGTTTTTTAAGCTTGCCTTATTAAGTATTATGCCATAAACCACTTCCAAGACTGAAAATAATGTCCTCAAAATCAATTTGAAGTGTACGATGCACATTAGTTAGAAAGAAAGAAATTTAAATTTGAGTGAAGGATGATGTATTCATGTCCTGCATTGTACAGGTTCACACTGAGACACAGGATCAAATGAGATTAGGAGGCATCTGAAATTATCATGCAGTTTTTGCGCTAAGGATCTGGTAAGAGATATGACTATCTATAATAATACCCAAAGAGATACACAAAGTGCTTGGTCATTTCAGCATTCAATGAGTTTGAAGCTTACCCAAGGGCACGACAAAACAGCTAAGCATGGTATCCAATCATTGATTTACTGAACTGCAGTGTCCTTGTAAGATGTTAACAATGCCCTTGCAATATTTATACCTAGAATGCCAAGGCACTTTATCTGACAGTCAACTAATCATGCATCTTCCATTAAGCATAAAAATTTGCATTTAGCTATTGTAAGAAAATTGGTGCTCCTTACATTTTTTTCAACAAAACCGTATTTCTTCGAAAGAAAAAAACGGGAGGCCTTTTTGGTCAATGAAACATACCTGCGATGAGACATGGGAAATAGCATTAGAAACATAATTTGGAGCTGAAGACCGCAAAAATCCATGGGGATAAAGATAAGCCCAGATGAGCCCAAAAAAGATTCCTGCTCCAACTGCAATTGCTAATCTTGACCCGCGAAAAGCCGATTTTGTCACTCTGAAGAGAAACCCTTCTCTTCTTCCACTCATCATTTTCTTATATTTACTTCAATTATATGTCTATAAAACCTTGAATGGCAAAGAGGGTACCAAACAGGGATCGCGAACCCTCAAGTGGGTGTCATTTAAATGCAAGCCTAAAGTGTAGATAACCTACAGGGCATTGAGATTCTGTGAGAAAACAACATTTAAACCCTCGGATCTCCGAATGAATAGCAGAGATTTAGTTACAGAGCTTGTTGAGCAGGGGTGAATTCATTGCAGATGTATGCAGAGAATAAAACAGGGTTTAGAATTGAAATGGTCTACAGAATAGACAGCAGGAGGGAAAACCCTTGTATGTTCTGAACACCGCCTTCTACAACAAGCTCCTATATAGAGGAAGCAAGCTGGACACAATAGAAGCAGTCGCTGCAGCAACCAATGGGAAAAACAGGTAATACCTCCAGCTTGAAAAGGCACAAAACTTTACAAAAACCGGGCATATCTGGTCGCGCACAATACAATCAGACAATGAGGGCACAAAGCTCACCCAATCATCTACCACGAATTATAAACATTAACACTATACTAGCAATAGTTCAAGTAAATATTTAGCCAAAC
The DNA here is from genome assembly GCA_019776745.2 of Taxus chinensis. NCBI lineage: Eukaryota > Viridiplantae > Streptophyta > Pinopsida > Cupressales > Taxaceae > Taxus > Taxus chinensis. The sequence goes on from CM034155.1 coordinate 266,599,784, forward strand.
ATTATGGGGAAATCAAAAAAATCAACCACTCCCAGAGCACCGCCCCACCGCCTTCCAACTAATAGCAATAGCCGAAAACAATAGTACACTGCTAGCGGCAGGTACTAATAATAATAGTGTTGAAATAAGATGAATTATCTTAAAAGCACCCAATCCTTTTTCATAACATAATTTTTTTTTTGTTTTACGTGGAAGTTAAATATATTCCATGAATTTAAATTGTAATTAATTTCAAAGTCACAGAAAAGCCTTATGGAAGGGAAGGGGAGGAGTTTGTAACCCCTACGACTTGGACACATTCAATAAAAATAATATACTATTCTATTTTAAGGCTTTGACGGTTGGGCCCACAATTTTATGAACTATTTGAAAAGATCTTAGTGGTTGGCAACTGGCAAGTAATTTGGGTTTACAGTCTCCACATCCCCACCGCGAAAGAATTTGGGGGCTTCTGCTTTTCTCATTCTATCAATGATTCAATGGCTTCAGACCCAAAGAAAGTTCGCGTATAAATCGGTATTTTAATGTCCTGTCATCCTATTTAATGCATGATCCTTTAATATTTTCTCGCGCCAGCCTGCAATTCTGTCGCATGATCAATGATTTTCCTTTCAAGAAAATGGCATCAAACGGTTTTCGTTATGTATAGTTTCCACTTCTTTGACTTAAGTAAAGGGTCCCACTGGCCACGTCACCATTTATCTGAAAAGATAAGCCCTTCCTTATATGAAATCATTTTTTAGCCCCATTTTATACAGCCATTGCGGATCACTCTTAAACATTCCCAATGGCAAGATAAACCAATATACCACCCTTTTGTTGCGCATAAGAAAAAATTAGATAAGACCTTAAGGAGCCAACACAATTTCATATCTTCTCAATATAAAGCCGATCCCATAAGCACTAATCTACAAATCACCAATCGTTAAGCAATAATGAATAGCTAAGTAAAGCTTGTCGTCGAGCTACAAGGAGAGTTTTGAGCTGTGGATTGATCATCAACATCTCTAAAAAAAGATGTTAATACTTTTGTGTATATCCTATAAACATGTATTTCATGAGAATAAAGCTCCTTTAGGTATTTTGTCAAATAGTTTGTGTGTCCTATTCTTACTTCCACTTTGCACACGTATCCACAAGTGCACCATCAAACAAAGCATGCGACACTACCTTTTTATTTCTCCATTATTGTTTGGTGGATGCCCATGCTTTGTTTCCAAGTTTCCAAGGCATCTCATCACACCCATTTTGTGCACAACCTGTAATCATTATTGTCCATGCGACCACAACTGGTTAGAGCATTTAACAACAGTTTGGTTTCCTTCTACCACTCCAAAGAACTCATTCTGGAATGACTTGGAAGGATGCTGGAAAATTTATGGTCTTTGCATTTACATCAGCTAATGCATTTTTTGGAATCTTCTAAAGCCTTTTCAATAGATATAATTGTGTGAATATTGCAATCAATCTTGTCTGTGAGACCAAAAATGTTTCAAGGTATTTTGTCAAATAGTTCATGTGCCTAATGACCACTGTATGCTTCCACGTTTTCTTACCCACTACCAAGTGGCATCACCCACAACTCCTCCATAACCAAAGAAAATATCTTGCCATGAGTATTTGCCAAGGTTCTAAGACCCTTTCCACAAAACCATTTTGTGCAGGCCTGGGATCATTTCATTCCATGAGGCCGCGTACCTAGTGTGCGAAGATAAATAGTTCACATACTAGAATAAGCTCCCCATATCCTTAATGTTCCAAAAAGAAATAATGAACAATGCTAATTTCATTCACACCCAAATTTAAATCTCACAACATTAGATACACGCGGCTAGATGGGGAAGGAGCTGGCGTAGGTTGTGGAGTCCGGTTAAACACCTCTCAATACTTATTCTGCTTGAAAGTTTCCAAAGTTTTTTCAACAAATCTATTTTGTACAAATCTTGCAGTCATTGCAGTCCAAAAAGCTACTGCCAAAGTGACATTTTTCCCCAAATCGTTGGTACAATTAAGGGAGTGAGATGGTTAGTTCCATGCCAAAAGAAAACCATGTTTAGCCAACATTGCACCTTACAATGACATGTTATTCCACATCTCAAGAAAAAGGGGTTTAATATTATTATTCTTATTATAATTATTTTAATAACCTACCAAACCAAGATGTAATCTAGGATTAAGATTTAATATTATTTACTCCTTTAATTTACATTATTATTGTCATTACTAATTTATTTCTATTTTATCTTTAGAATAACAACGGTTGAAATATGAACCATCGTTATTAGAGGGGGGAAGTGGGGCATAAAAAAAGGTTGAATGCTAAGGGTCGACATTATTGTAGATCCAAGATTATAGAATGTGCTTCTGAGCACACATTCCAGTCTAAAATTGGTCTTAGGGAGTACACTATTTAAGTGTCTAGAAGCTCCATGTGAAATAATGTAAGCTCCATCTGAGAGCAGTTGTATGTAGATGTCGTATGGCCATTTAAAAGTAATATCAGGAGAACATAAACAAATTTCCACCGCTATGTTTTCTCTTAACAAATGAAACCTTGAGAAGTACCTGATAGAGGATCACACCTTCATTAGGAAGGCCCATGGACTTAGAGGTGACAAAAAGAGCACATAAGGGATATGATTGGTCTATATGGACCAATAAAAAAATACTTGGGCTTATGAGGAGTTTAAACTATCAGGGATGAGGCCAAATAGCGAAAAAATACCCCGAAACCCTAATTAAATTAGGATCTTACACATAGACACCGCAAAAGTGGGGAAATTGATCAAGGAGCATTAATCAGGATGTCACACATGTAATAATCATATCCTAGGTTAAATGTGACATCATTATGGCTATTAACTGTATTAAAGGTCTTAGGTAGTTTCAAATGGCTGTAAATTTTGATTGGGAGCTCCAAATACGATAAACCTAGTACCGTTGGAAATCTTAAGAGGGATTGACATTGGGAAAAAATGTGTTGCTTATTTCCTATTTTTCCTGCCCATATTCTAAAACAAAGGTTCCTTAGGAGGATTGACCCCACGACCTCGGGAAAAATGATAAGGTTGTTTATCAACTCCCCATAGACTTTCAATTGTTATAAAAGGGGAAAATCATTTGAAGTAAGGTCGAATTTTGACTATGTAAATACTAAGCCATTTTTGGCTTGTTAGAGGTCATTTTAGAGGGAATATTTAAACCTATTGTAATTTTCAAAGGAAAATATTTTGTGTAAAAGACCAGAGGAGTTTTATTCATTCCTAATAGAGTTTTGAGCCTAATTGAGTGTTTTTGAGTCACTTTCATTAGAGAAGAGTTCTCAGAAAAACAAGGAAAATTGTGTTGTTGGATCCATTCGCGGAGGACATTTTTGGATTAGTTTGTATATTTCCGTTAGGATTCATTGCAGGTTAAGATTCATTTCATGTTGTGAGTTTTTATAATGTACTTGTAATATATTTAAAATTAGATTGGTTCATCATTTAAATGAACTCGGAGACATAACCAAATTGGAAAACTACGTTATCAAGCTCTTTTTAATTGTTCCTTTTAGATTTGTTGTTTTTATCAGTATTTTAATCTAGTTTTTGATGGATTAATGATAGGCTAAGGAAAATTACGAAAAATTGTAAAATGACAATTTGGAAGAGTTTTACTATGGAATTGATGTTTTGAGTTTCTAATAACTCCGAATCACTTCTAAATAAGTTTTTATTTAGTTTCTCAATTCATTTAAATTAGGATTTTGAGAATTTTAATAAGTAATTATTTTTAAAATATTTGATAGTAAGAGGTATACTATAGTTTACGACTCAAATTTTGGTACTAGAGTAGTTAGCATGCCAGACTAGCTTCTAGTTGTGTGGCTTTTGATATCAATTTCAGATTTGTTTTCATTTAGTTTTTGTAGACATTTTGCCTTGTGATATTCCATTTGTAGTGTGTAGGTTTGGGTATACAAGTTATTTGTAGGAAATAAGAAAACATGGGTAAAGCTTTGAAACAAGCAAAGCTTGATGAGCTCGAAGAATATAACAGCCAAATCCAGGAAGAGAATTCTTTCTTGAGATCAAATTTTTACTCCTTACAAGAGGAGATTATCATATTGAAATATAATTTACAATCCTAGGATGAGCTCTCGGCACACATACAAAATAGTGTACAAATGAAGTATTTTCCTTAAACTTCAGATGTACGCACAATGACAGATGAATGCATTGTAAGTTTTTCACCATATAGTACTTCCTTTCCTTTAGTTTTAGATATTGATTTTGGAAATTTTGAACAATATATTAGGGGCATTGCATCTAAATTGTTATTTAAAATGGGATTTGATGGAAGAGTCCTTGGTAAGGATGGACAAGATATTTCTAACCCAACATAGGTAGAGAACCAGTCTTGTTATGTAGGATTGGGTTACGCTAGTGAGAAAGTGGATATTGGAGAAAGTTCCATGATTGTTGAAGGAAGAAAAGCTTCCATCAACCAAGTTTCTACGCCACCAACATTGCAAGATTCCTCCATATAAAGAAATAAAGACCAGTGTAAGAAAATAGGAAGAAAAGGTAATGGGATTCTACCTCCTTTACTAAAAAAATCACTGATGGCAATTTAGATCCTAAAACTTATAATGCACTCTTCCAGTTTGAAAATTTTGTCTTTGATATACATGTAATTTTTCATGCTTTTACTTCCACATTTTGTGGGTTAAATAATCATTCAATATCTTATTGCTGGAAGAGAAAAACTTTGCTAGATAAGTTGTAACCTTTTGTGAATAATAAGGCAGGTGATAAAGATCAATTTAAACATGTTGAAGCGACAAATAAAAAACATGAAACCTCACCCAAAAAGAGGAATTTTTGCACTCATTGCAATATGAGTGGACATAGAGTTGAAACATGTTGGAAACTTCATCCATCACGTGGTAAGAAATTGAAGATTTACACAACTCTTGATAAGGTTAAAATTTTAATGAAGTTATTAATTCACCAACAGTTATTGAATCAACTCAGGATCTATTGATTGATAACCCACAATTGAGTCTGTTAAATTTAGATTTAGAGGACATTTTATCTAATGGATAAATTTTGCATAGCTGATATTGTTGATTAGCATGCATTATTTCAAAGCATAATTTTGTGGGATTCATGATGTATGTAGAAAGGAGATTTTCCCATTTGATTTTAGATTTGAATCCGGTTAATGGTGTCTGTACGATGGAAAAGTGACATGCGAGCATGGGAATCTACAAGTACCTCTTCCTCGTACCTAACCTCCCGAGGTCGTGCCGAGAAGGCCGGTGAATGTGGAATATAAATGGATACAGACAAACTAATCGGGTAATCTTATATCCTCAATACGCAATAATGGAATCTACGAATCTAAGACAAAGAGGGCCCTCCTAACCTAAATTGGTGTGATGGTTCGTTCGGATATAATAGCTATTTGGAGGCTCCAGTCAATGTTGAGCTCTACCGAGATCCTATTTCTTGGTTGTTAGATACGTGGGAAGTGACCCGTGGGAGCTTCGTATATATCTCCAGACAAGGTCATGAAAATGGTGATAGGAGGTTTAGTGGATTTGTAGTGAACTATGGGTGGTTTTCTGGTCTAGTCCAGAAAATATTAGATTGATTGGCTTCTATATTTAATACAGAGAACTGTGTGATGATATCTGGCGGGAGTGGTGAGGATCTAAATACTAGCGTTTGTAAACCAGTATCAATACTTAACTGATTTGCAGGCCTATTGGGTTGTGGGACTTGGGGATCACAACCGTGAGTTCATAGTTGTTGTGGACCTGTTATGGTCATATGAAGAATCAATCCCTTCTTTCGACTATCCAGTAATCATACGCCTTTTCAGCCTCTATGTTTAGAACTAGAAGTTGTATAATTTTCTCATAATACCTTACAGGTGTTCTGGCAACTTGAATGCATAAGCTAGTATCTATGTCAATGAGGAGGTCTCCTGCATTAGGTTGTGGGACTAAAGGATCGCAACCAAATTCTTGTTCTCTTTCGAATCCTTGTACAGTCATTCGGATATTTTATCAAGGCAGTATGTGGTTAGGATGAGTTGACCAAAATGTGTATGCCTTGTCGTCTTCGATATTTAACCCTCTCAATTGTTCACTAATTGCTTATAAGTTTTCCGTTGCTCAAAATACCTGTATCCCAAGGTCTTGATCTATATCAGCTAATGTTGTGGGTATGTTCGGTTGAGGCGCTATTGGTTCAAATATATATTCTCTAGGCTCTCTAGGTCCTGTGATTGTCATGCAAAATGATTCAACTTTTAACTAAGATTAATAAACCAATTATGAAAGATGTATCTACACTATACATATATTCTTTTATTTTTGTATTTTCAATGAAGTATTTTAATGAAATTAAAGAGCAACTACTCTAATATATTTAGAAAATGGACAACTAATCTAGTAACAGAATTAAAACAAACAAACTAGCCTGGTGTGGCTATTTTCCTGTGCAGTTGTGATTTTATCCTAAATATATAAGCAACTAATTATTTTAAATTGAAATACTCTCGATCCTACCTCAGAGGTGAGGAATGAATCACAATTTCTTAGAAACTATCAATCCCCACAGCTTCCCTAGTGATATCGAGAGCGAGCTCTTGACTGAAATAAGATAATTTACTACTCTATTTGATATGTTGTAACTAGAACTTTGATAGCTCAAACCTGACGTTTACAGAACAATGGTAAATCTAGTTGTGTGTGACTTCGTCCCCTCAGTGTGATCTCCTCATTCCTTCGTGTTCTCGTGAATCTAGAAAAGTGTGTATATGATAGCATCAACAGAAGAAGGTATTCGAATAATGACAGCTTTGGATATAGACCAAATACAATGCGAGTAGGAGAGGGATAACGCAAGTGAACACAGCTTGACTATGCAATTCCTAGCAGGATTTACTGTGGGAATACAATGCAAATACGCCGAGAGTTCTTAAAACTATCCTTTGTGACAAACAAAACCTGCAACTCTAATGTATTCCAATCTACAAATGAAACTATTTTACTCTAAATTGACTTACATGGAACAACAATGAAGCAAGACTGAAACAAGAAGATCAAGTGACCTCTAAACAGCAAAGGAAAACTAACAATGGAAGCAAAATATGAAACTATGGGAATTCTAATTGAGAAATTCAAAAGATTGAATAATAGAATTGAGAAATTCAAAAGACTGAATAATAGAATTGAGAAGGAGAGGGGCCATTTGTTTGAAAACAAGCTGGTTATTTATAGTAAATGCATTTACCAGAGGGTAACTACCAATTGAACTCTTTTACTATAAACAAAGGGAAAACACTATTCACAGGGCGGCCAAAACATAAATGCAAAGCAAAGTAGCTGAAGAATGCAGGTAGAAATTGAAGATTTACGTTTGACGCAATCGTCGGAGCATTATGGAAAACACGTACAAGACCGCCGCCCTATCCTGGGCGGCGGTCACAGGACCGCCACCCAGTCAGGGTGGCTGTCTCGTCACTGAAGAACAAAATGTAGGAAAAAGGGGGGGAAGAGGGCAAAACAAAGCATGTGGAGGCCGAGCGAGGCAAACGGGATACAAATGTATACTTGGCGAGCTTTTTTGGATCCCGAACACCTTGCGAGGAGACCTATATCATCATTGGGGTATGTGTAACATCTTTCCGACGGTGCAGTACCCTACAATTTTGGGTACGTACATATTTCCCCCTTGGAGAAGCATCTTAGCCATGAAGAGGCGTAAAATGGTGGATCCGAGTATGGCGGTCCCAAAATAGGGAGTTAGGAGTTATACCCGACACGCTCGTGTGTTGGAAAGTTGCCATCCAAAATCTCGCTATCTGTAAAATGGAAAAGGGGACTCAAGTGCAGCTAGATAAAACAACTTGATAAATAAGATAAACTGATATGAAATGAGGACTTACCATCTACGTAGTGTTTAGAACTTACCTCTGTCGATGCTCCGACCCTGCGAAAGACATTGAAAATCAATTTTAAAAGCTATATATATATAAAACGAACTCATTTCACTATTCATTTGTGCAGATTGATTTGATAGTTTTTGAGCTCTGGGACCCACGGTGATGGTTTTCGACGAGAGTATAGTCAAAACATTTGTGGTGAGATAGCGATCATGCCTCCGAGAGCAAAACATCAACCCACAAAGTCTCAGGTTAGTTCTTCTCAATTTTTGAACCTAAAATGTGGAAATGATGAAATCTTTGTCTCGGGGGGGTTATTTTTTAAAATATTAGTTTTAAATGAGTCTCTAGGGGGGCGCCTATAGGGTAGGTCCTTATTTTGGTTAAAATGGCATCTTTTGCTTTTTTTAAGGCATTTTTAGGGCTTTCGAGCCGTTTGCGTTTTCGGGACAAGACCGCCGCCCTGTTACGGAACCACTGCTCTGCACAGGGCGACGGTTCGCGACAGAAAGCAAAAACAATGCTTTCCTTTACTTATTTTTGCATTTTTAGCACTTTTACGTGTTTTTGATAGCTTTTCCAATCAGATTTTGATATTAACTTACTCCTTTTTTTTGTTTTTGGGTGTATACAGAAGGAGGAGTACATTAGATGGAGTCGAGAGAGGGAGTGTGATTGGCTCCCAGCAGTGTTAGAGGCACTCACTAAGGCAGAGCAAGATACTCTTTAGAGGGCTGGCATTTGGAGGATTGCACAGGTCCCTCACGTTGCACCTGCTAGTCACATACTATGTGACTTATTTTCATACTGGGATGGGAATCGGAACACCTTCCGATTGCTAGGAGTTAGGGGTGAGTGTACCATCACCCTGGAGGATGTTTACCATATATTAGGGGTTCCGATCCTTGGGCGGTGGATGTCTCTTAAGATAGTAGTATCGAAATCTCATGTGGTTCAGGGGGCCACCTATATGGAGGATGTAATTATTTTGATGGGGTCGAAGAAGGGAGTGAGGATCTGCTCCATTGTTGAGACAGACATTCCTGTGCTCTGCAAGGCCGTCATGGGTATCCTTGCTTCGAGATTTATTGGGGATAAGGGAGGGGACACCCTCTTATATTGCTGGGCCCCCATCATTGCATAGATTGAGGGCCGTGGACATGTTTACGCTTGGGGACCAGACATCCTTGGGACCACCTACCATGATTTATACAGGGTGGTCCGACTACAGGGACAGTCACTGAGCCACCCCACTCTTGTCATGAGTTGGGTGTATGAGCATATCACTCCGTATGGGAGAGGTGTAGAGGCGGAGGATCCCAGGGCCGTCAGGGTAGCGAGGTGGACAGGGATGACCGTTCTTAGAGCAGCTCACCAGCCAGTGGCCTCTTTGACCACTACAGACATGGAGGCCACTCCTTATCATGCCATGGCAGGTTTATGGGGAGAGGAGACTGTCCCGTTGATTACTTGTCAAACTACCAGTCAGCTAGTAGACAGGGCGGGGAAGTTGGAGATCCACCCATTTGACAGAGTACCACAGCAATTTGGCTTCCCATACATAAACATATTTCCTCCAGCGGGGCCAGTGTATAGATCTATTTGTGAGGTTCGGGGAGGTCCTAGAGGCCAGGGTTGGACTACTGTTACTCCTGGTGTTCCCATCACGGCCAGGAGGGTGGTACATGCTCGAGGGGGAGCCAGTGCTCCTCAGGCACCTTTACTTCAGATTGTCACCGGTCCTGCCCATAACAGCGATGAGCCCATTGACGTGGACTCCGAGTCTGAGGAGTTCACTAGGGGAGAGAGAGAGGAGAAGACAAAGGAGATGGAGACTGGAGGGACGGGTGGGGAGGATGATAGTGATTCCGAGTGGCATGACACTCAGGATATCCTACGAGCTGAGAGGGTGGAGCGGAACATAGAGAGGGTGACTTTGGTCTTAGAGGAGTTACCCTCTCAGGATTTAGGGGGAGATGGTGATTCCTTCGCAGGCCGTCACATTGCCCCAAATGTGGGAGAGAGATGCTAGTCAGCGGCAACATTAGTGGCAGGCGTGGATCCTAGAGATCCTTTTTGGAGGCCTGGAGATCCGAGTGAGTTGTCACTCTTCTCTTGACTTTGTTTTAGTTAGAATTGTCTTAGTTGTTATTTCTTTTCCTTTCGTTTTATCCTTGGTTTTATTTTTGATCATTTTCTAACTTGTTTTCTCCTTTATTTACAGTGACTGCTAATTAGTGGTGAGACTTGATTCGCTGAGTATGCACTGATACCTTGCTGCTCCCCTCGGAGAAGACTCGTGCTGAGCTTTATGTGGATGTGGGTGAGCCTTCAGCAGCTGGTAGGCATACCAATGTTTTCACCTCTGTCTAGCAGGCGGTGAAGATCATGACTTCTCTCCGTGCTGAGGTAGCTGGATATAGGATGACCGAGCGCTTGATGAGGAGTCATTCTCATAGTGAGACGGCAGCTACTAGCTGTGACTGTGAGCCCTCAATGCATTCAGAGCGCTGGTGTAGCTGGAGTCCTAGACGTGGTCGTGCGCCTTCTGAGGGATCCCATAGGGATTGCGAGGTAATTTTTGTAGTGTTTTGTTGGATATTTATATGAGTGTTTTTGTGCTTTTCAGGCTCATTGAGCGTTTTGATCATGCCTAGTGCATGATGACATTATATATAAAACTTGATTTATATATATATATATATATCTCTTTTTGGATCTAGACTCTTGGTGCCTAGAATTTCATGACTTATTTCCACATGTCTACTAGATTTTTTTTAGAATACTTGTTTTCATGCTTTTCAGAATGTATGTGATGGATGACAAATGATAGTAAACAGAATGTTTTTATCTTTGTGTGTTTTTGTAATGTTCATATGAGATGATACAAACATATGGCAGTGTTGTATATATTTACCCCCCCCGGGTAAATATAGATAAACGCAAGAAAATCGGGTTTCCAAGGGGGAGAAGCATGGCGCAAGGACATGTCGCAAGGGTTGGAAAACCCGACACAAAGGGAAATCGGGTTTCGGAGAAACAAGGTGGAGAAACACGCAAAAGGAACATGTCGGGGGGTCTCCAAAACCCGACGCAAAAGGAAATATGTCGGGGGGTCTCCAAAACCTGACATCAAAGAAGATATGTCGGGGGGTCTCCAAAACCCGACGCGAAAGAGAAATCGGGTCTCGGCGTCAGGGAAGCACGTCGGGAAAACATGAAAAAGAAGCATGTCGAGCACCCCTCCGAACCCGATGCACATGCAAGTTCATCTTCCGCCCCGACACAAAGGAAAGCTCGGAAATCACAGCAGAAGCGGGTTTCGGGAGAACGCAAACATCAAGCAGCATGTCGAGCCATCCCCCAAGCCCGATGCAAATGCACAAGGGAATCCCGAACCCGACAGGCACAAAATCCCGACGTGGAAATGGACAGTTCACCATGTTTCGAGTTGTTGAGTTTTTTACCTACCGCCATGGTTGTTAAAATTAAGTGCAGTCTTGGAGGTAGTTGGGGAAGCTCCGAATTCTTCTCTTCTCCCTCATTTTCTTCATATAAATGGCCAGGAGAGGCTCTAAAAAGAGGTTGGACATTTTCATTTTGCATCCTCCCTTCTCTCCTGCTTGCAAGAGAATTTGTGGAGCTTTCAAGCCTCTCATATGGATTGTAATGCCATTTTTTGCCTCTTGGCCACTGCAATGTACTGTATTGACCTTTGAGCAATGTATATATGTCTGTGATTGATTCTAAACCCTCTCATGTATTCATTACTGTCATTTTTTATCTCTTATTGTAGTCTGGTTACTTGTGCATGGTTTTTGTATTTCATCTCTGTGGCTTGTGTTTAATTTGCAAAGCGAGTGTTCAACATTCCTCGGTGCATCACCTTTGTAGTTTAGGATTTATTCTTGTGCACTCTCTACCCTGTCTCCTTGGAAAGTTAGATTAGTTTTTTTTTGGTAAACCCTCTGCGTTTTATTTGTGCATCTGAACAGAGGAATAGGAGCCGGCCTTCATCCGGAGAGCTTTTCCGATTTCGCAAGGTCCCACACTTGGGAAAAGCTCCATGTTGTGCAATCACACTGGATGCTTCGAACGATCAAATTAGAAGTCTGATAAGTGTCCAGGGGTGCTGTGATTTTGCACTAACAGTTTTGGCACACCCGGTGGGACCTAGAGGTCATTCCAAAAAAATTTGAAGGAGTTTTCGTGAAATTTGGCTCAAGAAATTGCAGTTTTAAAATTTTGGATTTTTTGCTTCTTCCAGGCTGAACTCCGAAATCATTTTTTAAGGGCTTAAATTGCTCGAAACAGGTCAAAATTTCAGCAGTTGGTAGATTTGAAGGTAATCCTCAAAAGGGTATCTTTAGTTTTTTGATATTGTGATTTCCAAAATTTCAGGTATTTAGTGATTTCAGGTTTTCGGGGTCTGAAAACATCAAAGCAGACCCAGCAGCCTTTTCAGGTTTTGGGGGATGCATTGCATGATCCTATACACAACAGTAGCATTTTCGGGTTTTGGGGGATGTCGAGCATGTCCCGAGTTCTGACCATGGCAATTTGGGTTTTGTGAGTTGCATTGCATGACCTGAATTCTGCCTGTACTTTTCAAGGATCCGCAGCTGCACAACAAGGGCCGAATTCCGAATTGAAGATTGTCTCCTCTGGGTCCTTAAAATTTTGATTATATTTTCAATACTGTCAAGTTTGGTGTGTAACTTGGCAAAATCCAGCCTTTTAGAGGCTTGTTCTCTAACACATCTGGCGACTCCGAAGGGATAGAGTTCAGTGGTGTAGCAGCACAAGTTGCCCAGGCACATGAGAAGAATTCAAACTAGGTCTAATACTCGAGAAGAAGGGCTATTTTTCCACTTGCAACTATCACCAGGAAGAGGAAGGAGAGGAAGAAGACCACAAAGATCGCCATCTCTGCCTAACAGGACTTTGTCTACACCTCCACCTGGTAGACCTTTCCTCACATCAACCAGGGTTCTTAGGCCAATCATAATGGCGCATCTACCACCAAATCCCTTTTTCAATTTCACGGGCAGTAGTCCACTTGCCCTAAATGCTCAGAATCAAATTCCAGTTGCAGCACTAAAGAATATACCCTATTTTACAGGAGAAAATCATACTACTCCTATTGATCACATCTAGGATATTGCTAACGCATGTGCAATCCACGAAATAAATGAAATGGATGTTGCAGTCAAGTTGTTGGCTTCATCTTTCAAAGGTAAGGCCTTACAATGGTTTAGGAGCCTTACAACGGGGTCTATTACGAATTGGAACCAACTTTGTTCGGCTCTTTGCAACCAATTCGGGGAGAGGGCAGACAATTTATCTTTATTGGAACAGCTGACAACAATCAAAAGGGCTCCTAACGAACAAATGACATATTTCAACTTTAGGTTCCAACGGACATGGGACAAGATCCCAATAGCTGTTAGACCAACTACCGAAGGAGCATTCCTTTATTTCTTAAAGGCTATAAATTCAGACATAGCCATGATGATCTAATCAATGGGAGCGACAACACTGCCAGGGGCCTATGACACAGTGATCAGAGCAGAGAACTGTTTGATCCAAGCTGGCAAGCTTGCACCAAGGCCACTAATGCCTCTCTATCCAGATATGGGAAATCCTACAACCAGTCAAGCACCAGAGTTGAATCCCATTCCAACTCCTAGAAATCAAAGCAATAATGAGGCATCCACATCTTCAAATACTTCAAAGGAATTGCAGGAGGTCATGAAACAACTGCAAAACCTTGGAAATGAGCTTGTGACTATCAAAAGACATCAAGCTCAAAGTGCTAGACCGTATCAGCCTCAAGCACAGTACCAAGCTAGGCCCTCATACCAACACCACCACCTCAGGCTGCAAATCAAAACCAAAACCAAGGACAACCTCAAGCTGCCAGGCCATTTCGGCCGTATGATCCAAATACAATGACATCCTCAAGAGCCTTGGTTCCAACGCAAAACAACATGGCACAGGAGTACGACTGGTGTTACACTTGCAATCTGCCTCACAATCAGTCATCATGTTTTAATGGTGCACTGAATCAGGCCTTGATGGTGCAAACCATTGGTGTTCCTCAAGAACCAAGCCAGGAAGAGAACCAGCAGCAAGGAACGCAACAAGAAGGACCTCCGACAGAAACCACATTGGCCAATTGGCAAACAGAAGACTTCTGTGGAGTTAACCAAAAGCCTTTTCAAGGCGTGGCTGCCAACACACGGTCAAAGAAGAGAGGCATAGTAGAGGGACAACCACCTAATCCAGTTGTTTCTCAACCCACTCTTACACAACAGGGGGTCAGCAGACCAAACATAGCTCCAAATGTGCAAAATCAGCTTAAGGTACCTGTTGTAGCAACACACGCACCTGTTCAAGCTCTAGAAAAGGTTGCACCAAGTAAGGGACAACAAAAGGACAATTCATCCCCCTTCTACATCATCGATCAAATGAAGAAGACACATGTGAACATTTCCATGTGGGAATCACTTGCGATCCCGGGGCAACAAGATTTATTGCAAGCTGCAATGGCTAATTGGTCTATCACGAATGTATCAAACCAGGGACATGAGAAAGTTCTCACTAATGCAGTGCAACATGATGGGGGATAGACAAGAAAAAATTTGAAGCCTCCACCATTCTATGTTTCATTGATTGTTGGAAACCACTTGGTACACAACTGCATGATAGATTCAGGAGCAAGTAGTTCAGTGATGCCGAAGCAAATAGCGGACCAACTGGGTCTGAAGTATGAGCTAGTGCTGAAAGGAGTAGTACAGCTAGATGGAATGGCAGTGGGAACAGTTGGAGTCATCAAGGGGTTAATCCTAACACTACATTTATGTCCTAATGTTACAGTCCTGCAAGATGTGTCTGTAATTGACCTCCCACCACTCTTTGCATTGTGTTTATCAAGGGACTTCACTGCAAAGATCGATGGATATTTATCTGCAGATTGGTCGCACATGATTTTCAGGACAAGGTATGGAGCTAAAGCAACAATCAGATCAGAATCAATTGCCAATTTCCATATTGAACCTTATGTACCAGGTCCTATCAATGCAAATTGCTCAGCTTTTGATCAAGAGGAGTGTTCAAGCGATCTAGAAGCAGGTACTAAGGTCGAGGGAATTCCTGATTTAACTTTGGACTAATGGGCAAACAAGAGTCATGAATTTGACCCATACAAGGAAATTGAAGAATCTGAATTGGGAGTGTATTGTATACACAAAGAAAATTCACCCATTCCCGACATCATTCAGCCTGAACAAAGAGATGAAAGAAAAGTTTGGAAATTATTCTTCGATGGTTCGAGAAGCAGACAAGGTGCTGGAGGTGGTGCAATGTTGATTTCACCACAAGACATCAAGTATTATTCAGCTTTTCGTTTCCATTTTTCTTGTTCAAACAACACAGCTGAATATGAGGCCTTGATTCATGGACTTCATTGGGCCAGGAAAAATGGCATAAAGAACCTGCAGGTGTTTGGAGATAGCGAGCTAATCGTCAACCAAGTTAGGGGACAACATGCTACAAAGAATGACCTGCTAAAGAGCTACAAGAATAGGGTATGGGACCTCATTAAGGATTTCAAAGCTTTCAGCATTGTGTCCATACCCAGGAAGAAAAATAAAGCCGCAGATAGGCTCGCAGCAATTGGAGCAACGTTTGATGTGGTTGACAACATCATAAGAGAAAAAATGCAGCCACATGTCCATGTGGTTGTGAGGCCAGCAGTTCCAGATAACAACACAAGCTGGCAGGTGTTTGAGAACTACCAACAGATCATCAATTTATTGCAAGAAGAAACTGAATTCTCAGCTAGAAATCAGGATAGGCTAGAGCAGCAATATGGGGATCAAGTGGTGCAGCTACAGACAAACAAGCTTCCTAAGGGTTTAGTAATGTTGGAGTCTATCTTCAACCCTAACGACCAGTTCCGTAAGGAAAAGGCTAACATACAGGTCAAGAGAGAAGATTCAGAGCCAATTCCGGTTGGGGAAGGCAAAACACTTCAAATTGGTAAAGTGGCCACTGAGCAAGAGAAATCAGATTTCATACAGCTTTGCCAGGAATTTCCAGATGTCTTCGCTTGGAGCTATGAAGACTTAAGAGGATTTGACCCAAATTTGGCACAACATACCATAGAACTGGATCCGGATGCTAAGCCCATCAGGCAGAAGCAGAGACCAGTCAACCCTCACATTGAGCATCTAATGAAGAAAGAATTAAACAAGCTAATAAAGGCAAGCATTATATTCCCGATCAAGCACTCAAGCTGGGTTGCGAACTTGGTTCCGGTCAGGAAGAAGAGCGGAGAAATTAGGTTATGTGTGGACTTTCAAGACCTCAACAGGGCATCTCTCAAAGATCATTACCCACTTCCATCAATGGAACAGATATTGCAAGTAGTATCCGGTTCAGAGAGATTCTCTCTCCTAGATGGCTACTCAGGGTATAATCAGGTGATGGTGAAAGAAGATGACCAGTTCAAGACGGCTTTCACCACCAAATGGGGGATATATGCCTATAAGAAGATGCCATTTGGGCTATCAAATGCTAGAGCCACCTTCCAAAGGGCAATGGATATGGCATTTAAGGGGTTGATCAATAAAATAGTTCTAATATATCTTGACGACATCACTGTATTCTCAAAAGATGCAGTGGATCACCTCTTACATTTGAGGCAAGTATTTCAGAGATGTAGAAAATTTAGGGTATCATTGAATCCCAAAAAATGCATATTTTTGGCTCACGAGGGAAAGCTTCTAGGCCATATTGTTTCAAAGGAAGGGTTGACGACTGACCCAGAAAGAGTTGAAGCAATTCAAACATTGCCATTGCCAAGTCACAAGAAGGCTCTTCAAAGCTTCTTAGGAAGGATCAATTTCGTCCGCAGGTTTGTTCCAAATTTTGCTGCTCTTGTGAAACCAATAACGCTAATGTTAAAGAAGAGTATGGCATTTAAGTGGCAATCTGAAGGCAAGGCAAGTTTTGAGGCAATAAAGGAGGCTATATCTCAAGCCCCAACTCTCGTCAATCCAGACTTCTCCAAGGATTTCATGTTATATGCCTTCAGTGGTGGAGACATAATTTCTGCAATCCTAGTACAACTGAACAAAGGGGGATTAGAACAACCAGTTGCTTTCTTCAGTCAAGGCTTAGAGGAATACGAAACTAGGTACTCTTTCATTGAAAAGCATGTCCTTGCAGTGATCAGGAGTTTAAAGAAATTCAAGCACCTAGTCTCAAACAACAAGATCCAATTGATGGTCTCCCATGCGGGAGTCAAGGACTTCCTTCTAAACAAGGATCTGAATGAGAAGCGTGCAGGATCGATCACTCGTGTCATGGAGTATGACATCGAGATCAAGGTCACAAAACTAGTACGTGGAAAGGGACTATGCGAACAGCTAGCCTTGAGTCAACAAGTTGAAGTAGGTGATGAAAAAGAGACTACCTTGGTACTACAGGATGGTCAAGAATAGGAAAATGATGGTGTGCCTATTCCTTGTTGGACTCAGAGTATGATAAATTTTCTACAGACAGGCCTATGCCCTCCAGAATTGAGCAAAGAAAAAAAGAGATACTTCAGATTACAAGCCATTTCATATGTGCTTGTTGATGGTGTTTTGTTTAAAAGGGACATCAATGGAGTTTTATTGAGGTGTATTGGGACAGGTCAAATTGAGAGGGCGTTACGAGATTTTCACGATGGAGATTCTGGCGGACATTTTGCCCCACGAGTAACAGCTCTCAAGATAATGAAGGCATGGTATTATTGGCCCACAGTGTTCAATGACTACTATACATGGATAAGAAAGTGCAAGAAATGTGCACTCTTCACGGGCAAAGAAAGACCAGCAGCGCTTCCATTGCATCCAATCTTGGTTGACCAACCATTTATGCAATGGGGATTGGACTTCGTCGGGGTCATCAATCCAAACTCAAGCCAAGGCCACAAGTGGATTCTCACGGCAACGGACTACTTCACCAAGTGGACTGAAGCAGTAGCGCTCAAAGAGGCAAATGAGTCTAATATACTAGAATTTTATGAAGGAATAGTGACCAGGTTTGGTGTGCTAGCCACTATCATATCAGACAATGCATTGGCATTCATAGGTTCCAAGATTACAGAATGGGCTGTAAAGAATGGAATCTACTTGAGTACCTCTTCAAATTATTACCCGCAGGGTAATGGACAGGCAAAGTCCACGAACAAAAATTTGCTAAAAATCGTCAGGAGGACTCTGGATGAAAATCAAAGAACATGGCATACCAGGCTAAAATCAGCATTGTGGGCTGACAGAATAACACCAAAGAGGTCTACAGGTAATTCCCCTTACAAGTTGGTATATGGAAAAGAGGCAGTATTGCCTATATCATTAGAACTGCCTGCATTGGAGTTCATGAAGCAGTTGGAGTTGGCTGAGTTCGAACCAATGGAGGCCAGGTATGCAGAGTTGATGGAATTGGCAGAAATTAGAGAACATGCAGTTCAAACAATTGAGAAAGACCAGGCCTTAGTGAAAAGATGGTTTGATAAGAAAGCAAGAGCAAGGACCTTCCTGGAAGGGGACCTAGTTCTGAAATGGGATGCAGACCGGGAAAAACCAGGAAAGCATTCCAAGTTTGACGCCATTTGGAGTGGCCCCTACATGATCATGGAATGTAAAAATAGCAATGCCTTCCAATTGTCTACATTGGACGGAGAAGAATTCCCAATTCCGGTCAACAGAATCTATCTTAAACATTGCTACTGAAGAGAGAAAAGTTATACCCTTGTAAATATTAGCCTAGATTTCAATTCCTCTAAGTGCGTATGCACATTGTCTTGTTGTAGTTAGGTTTCAATTTCCCTAAGTGCTTTGGCACAGGTTTCATTGCTCCTAGGTTGGTTTTCTACAGTTCAGCGTGCTCTCGGAGAAGGAGTTGCGGTATCAGGCTCGGGATCAGATATCAGATCGGTTTCAGGTTATTGCTTATGACTCCATGCCCAATGGATCGCTAAAAGGCCATTGATCTTCTACCTAGCAGGCAGGTAACCCCGTGAGTCGCCAAATTGTTGTATATATTTACCCCCCGGGTAAATATAGATAAACGCAAGCAAATCGGGTTTCCAAGGGGGAGAAGCATGGCGCAAGGACATGTCGCAAGGGTTGGAAAACCCGACACAAAGGGAAATCGGGTTTCGGAGAAACAAGGCGGAGAAACACGCAAAAGGAACATGTCAGGGGGTCTCCAAAACCCGAGGCAAAAGGAAATATGTCGGGGGGTCTCCAAAACCTGACATCAAAGAAGATATGTCGGGGGGTCTCCAAAACCTGACATGAAATGGAAATCGGGTCTTGGCGTCGGGGAAGCACGTCGGGAAAACATGAAAAAGAAGCATGTCGAGCACCCCTCCGAACCCGATGCGCATGCAAGTTCATCTTCCGCCCCGACACAAAGGAAAGCTCGGAAATCACGGCGGAAGCGGGTTTTGGGAGAATGCAAACATCAAGTAGCATGTCGAGCCATCCCCCAAGCCCGATGCAAATGCACAAGGGAATCCCGAACCTGACAGGTGTAAAATCCCAACACGGAAATGGACAGTTCGCCATGTTTCGAGTTGTTGAGTTTTTTACCTACCGCCATGGTTGTTGAAATTAAGTGCAGTCTTGGAGGTAGTTGGGGAAGCTCCAAATTCTTCTCTTCTC
This sequence comes from Taxus chinensis, assembly GCA_019776745.2. NCBI lineage: Eukaryota > Viridiplantae > Streptophyta > Pinopsida > Cupressales > Taxaceae > Taxus > Taxus chinensis. The sequence goes on from CM034155.1 coordinate 266,619,445, forward strand.
CCTCATTTTCTTCATATAAATGGCCGGGAGAGGCTCTAAAAAGAGGTTGGACATTTTCATTTTGCATCCTCCCTTCTCTCCTGCTTGCAAGAGAATTTGTGGAGCTTTCAAGCCTCCCATATGGATTGTAATTCCGTTTTTTGCCTCTTGGCCACTGCAATGTACTGTATCGACCTTTGAGCAATGTATATATGTCTGTGATTGATTCTAAACCCTCTCATGTATTCATTGCTGTCATTTTTGATCTCTTATTGCAGTCTGGTTACCTGTGCATGGTGTTTGTATTGCATCTCTGTGGTCTGTGTTTAATTTGCAAAGCGAGTGTTCAACATTCCTCGGTGCATCACCTTCGTAGTTTAGGATTTATTCTTGTGCACTCTCTACCCTGTCTCCTTGGCAAGTTAGATTAGTTTTTTTTGGTAAACCCTTTGTGTTTTATTCGTGCATCTGAATAGAGGAATAGGAGCCGGCCTTCATCCGGAGAGCTTTTCCGATTTCACAAGGTCCCACACTTGGGAAAAGCTCCATGTTGTGCAATCACACTGGATGCTTTGAACGATCAAATTAGAAGTCTGATCAGCATCCAGGGGTGCTGTGATTTTACACCAACAGGTAGTATTGAACTTTTGAATTCTTTGGGCAATGTTCGTGATCTCTTCTTATGTTGGCAAAATGTGATGAATGTATAGTGATAAAGAGATGAATTTTCCCCATTCCCAACTCCACGCAATCGGTAAGATGCGAGGGGTCTACACCAAGAGTTGGGAAGGGCACAAATTGTAAGAGTTTGACTGAATGGAATGATAAGGGACAGACAAACCAGTATCAAAAACCAAACTTAGACCTACACACTTACCCTACTCAAAACAACCACCAAGCTCAACAGGTCACTTATTTTCCAATTTATCTAGATTTAGATTCATAAATGACAACTTGGTTTTGAGGATTTGATCTCTTTGGAATTTGGATATTTGTTTTCTCTTAATATAATTTGATTTGTGCTTCTAGCATACTAATATTTGTTAATTTGTGTGAATGGACCCCCCATACCCTGCCCCATGCCCCTAGTAAGAAGCACGGGTTTTTCACCAAAGGCCGGATATAGGTGAGTAAGGGCACTTCTTTCCTTTCCCAACCTCACACCACTAGTAAGAGATGCAGGCTTATGACCGAAGGTTGGTGGGGCAAAGAAGTGTGTAAAATAAAATATTTTGTTTTACTTGGTGCTTTTGATTCTACTTGGTTTTTAACACTTCTGACCTGTAAATTTTGGATATCCTTTCTTTAAAAGAGACTTAAGAGGGATAGATGTGACACCAAGAAGCTTCTAGAATATACCATATGTAAGGGTGACTACACATAGTAGAAAGAAAGAGAAAAACCAAGTATGTAGGCCTTGGTATAGTTTTTCGTCAATACTTATTTGTCGAACGTGATGAGAATATTTGAAAATAATTGATGATGTTTGAAGAGATGTGATTTGAATTCTTTTTCTAGTACTTTTAGAAATTTTTAATAGGTTTATTAAGATTAAGCTCCTTGAATACCATTTTTATGAAATGAGTGGATAGAATGAAACAGCTAAACGACTAATGCAATGCAGGTAGCTATAATGTACAAGTGGTGATTTCGATGTTTTATGCGTAAAATTGTTTAAGATGAAAGGAATTGACAGTTTCATTGAATTCCCCACCTTATAGTGTGCAAAAAAGATACACACCATTTATGTAGTCCTTCATGACTCATTATGGGCCCAACCACTTAGGACCGGAACTTCCTTCCTTCACCACTTTTGTTATCAATCTAGTTGTCTAGTCTTAGAACTAGATCTCCCTCATATATTTCTCGCTCATAGATTTTTTTGTTATACTGCCGGCACATCCGGTCAGCATAGGCTCTATGTCATTGTTCGGCATTTAGCCTGGCCTCATCAAGGCTTTCTAGTTGAGAGAGGTGTGCCTCCCTATAAGCTTCTTCATCTAAAATCCCTTGTAATGAGATGCGGAGACTGGGTATTTCAACCTCAAGCGGGAGAACTGCTTCTGCCCTGAATACCAACGAGAAAGGGGTTGCTCCTGTTGGTGTTCTTATTGAGGTTTGATGGGCCCACAAGGCCGGATATAGTTTTAAATGCCAATCTCGCTTGTTCTCCTTGACTGTTTTGAGGAGAATAGCCTTTAATGTTTTGTTTGTTGCTTCAGCTTGCCCATTGGCTTGAGGGTAGTAAAGAGAGGCCGTGTGATGGTTTATTTTGAATTTGCTACATAACTCACGGACCTCGTCATTTTTAAAGGACGTGCCATTATCTGAGATAATGACTTGTGGGACACCATACCTGCAAATGATTTGGTTCAGAATGAATTTGGCAATTACCAAACCTAGTACTGTGGTGAGAGGCATGGCCTCCACCCATTTGGTAAAATATTCTATGGCTATAATTATAAAATTATGGCCATCAGTTGATGAGGGAGAGAATTTCCCTATCAAGTCCAGCCCCCATGTGGAGAAGGGCCATGGGGTCGCTATTGGTTGTAGGGATTGTGCTGGCATGTGAATCTCGTGAGAGAATTCTTGGCATTTGTGGCACTTACGTACAAATTCTACTGCGTCATGTTCGAGAGTGGGCCAAAAATAGCCCATCCGATGTATTTTGCGAGTGGTGGCGTGACCACCGAAGTGGCCTCCACATATCCCACTATGGGATTCATGAAGAATCTTCTTGGATTCTTCTGTGTCGACGCATCTTAGAAGCATGCCGTCGAAGGCTTTACGATAGAGTACCTGTTCTAAAACAACATATTTAGCGGTAATAATGTGTAACCGCCTTCTTTGTTGTGATGTGGCACCTTCCGGGTATGTGTGGTCTATGATAAAATTGATGATATCAGTGTACCAGGGACATGTAGAGATGGGGGGCCTGGTTTCGATGAAGTATACACACTCATCAGGAAAGTCCAGATTTACCAGATTGCCTCCATCTAGTGGATTGTCAGCTAACCAATCTGCAATGATTTGTCCCTTAATGGATTTTTGGTTTACGAATGTCAACTCAAATTCGCCCATTAAGGTTATGAAACGTCCAACCTTTTTAGATAAAGACCCTTGCGTGAGAAATGTTCGTAAATGATCTGTCTTTACAATGACCCTTGTTTCTTGGTTTAACATGTAATGTCTTAAACGTTTTTTTGCAAAGACTATGGCAAGGCATTCTCTCTCTTCCTGTGTATAACGTGTTTCATAATCGAGCAACGTTTGGCTGATGAAATAGACCGCACGTTCTCGTTTATCATTGTCTTCTTGAGCCAGCATGCAGGCTAGCGAGACATGAGTGGCTCATGAGTATAGGATCAAAGGGTGGTCTGGTTTGGGAGGCATTAGCGTGGGTGGAGACAACAAGAAGCGTTTAACTGCTTCGAAGGCCTCATTGCATTCTTCAGTCCAATCAATGCTATAATCTTTCTTTAATAGATTGTTGATTGGATGAATGGAAAAACTTAAATCTGGGATGAACCTTCGGATTGCATCGAGCTTCCCAAGAAATGACCTAATTCCAAACTCATCTGATGGTGGGATCATTTCGAGAACAGCCCGTATTTTGGCTAGATCAACATCAATCCCTCGTGAAGATATAATATAGCCCAGAAGTTTGCCTCCTGTCACACCAAACACGCACTTCTCTGGGTTTAATGTGACACCATATTCAATTAATCGTGAGAGGATGATACGAAGTACTTCTGGATGATCACAACGCTTCTTGGCCTTGGCCAACAAGTCATCCACATAGGATTCCACAATTTTATGGATAAGATCGTGGAATATGTATGTCATTGCCCGTTGATATGTAGCGCCGACGTTCTTAAGACCAAATGGCATGACAACGTAGCAATAAGTTCCCCAGGGAGTTATGAATGTAGTTTTGGCTTGATCCTGTTCAAATATTTTAATCTGATTATACCCTGAGAACCCATCCATGAGGGAAAACAGTTCAAATCCAGTTGTTGCATCAACGATAACGTCAATGGATGGTAATGGGAAGTCATCCTTGGGACAAGCTTTGTTAATATCCCGAAAATCTATGCAAATGCGTATCTTCCCATTCTTTTTTAGAACAGGGACGATATTAGATACCCATTGTGAATAGTCAATGAGTTTGATGAATCCCACTTGGAGAAGTTTTATTACTTCCTCTTTTACCATGAGAGCCACTTTTGGCTTCATTGGTCTTGACTTCTGTTTAATTGGTTTTGCATCTGGTTTAGTGACAAGATTATGTACCACGATATGTGGTGCAATGCCCGTCATTTCTTTATAGTTAAATGCGAAAGCCTTTTGATGTTCTTTGAGGATTTGGGTGTGTATTTCTATCTCCTCCGGAGTTAATGAGGATCCCAACTTCAAAAATTTTGGTTCTTCCTCCGTTCCAATGTTTATGTCAATGGTTTCTTCTATTAAAGAAGCGTTACCTTCTTCAAATTCAGGTGGGGCTGGAGGTAGTTCCAAGCTTTCTCCATTTTCTATCTCGTAGATATCGATATCCTTCTGTGGAGGAGACTCTACCATGGGATTTCCAAAATAGGAAGAGGAATGTGGTATTAGGGAAAGATCCACTATGCGGTGAGCAAGGTGTAGCTCCACATAGGCGTTTAGATATTCGAGAGTGACTCTATCATCGTCAAAGTGATCCATGATAGAAAAATCATCCTCATCTTCTCCATGAGTCAGGAGTGAGTTTGTTGGTATTTTACGCACTAATGGTTCGGTACGAAGTGATACTGTGAAATTTGTATCTTCCAACTCACTGTTTGGAGTGAAACGGGAAGCTGAGGTTGCTATTGAGTCTGCGAGAAGGTTCTACTCTTGTGGGATTGCTTCAATTGATATGAAGTTAAATCCCTTGCTTAGATCTAATACCGTTGTTTTATAGAGTTGTAAATGCTCAGCCCTAGTTTCATATACCTCAGAGACTTGGTTTGCAACTAGTTGTGAGTCTCCTAGCACTCTAATGTTATCGACGCCCATTCTTTTGGCTAGGATGAGGCCAAGGAGGAGAGCTTTGTACTCAGCCCCGTTGTTTGTACATTCAAAGTTTAATTTAAAGGTGAAAGGTAGGATCTTTCCCTCAGGTGAAGTAAAGATCACTCCTGCCCCAGCTCCAAAGCGACATCTAGCTCCATCGAAGTGGAGAGTCCAATACTTGCTTGGAAAAATGGATGTTGGGATATCTGTCGTATCTATTTCTTTTGCTTCGGTTACTTCTACCATAAAAACTTCATCTGATGGAAGAGAAGCAATTCCCAGGGTGTGTCCCATACCCATAGAATCAAATGGTAGGAGAATAGGTAAGTCTTTCTCTAGCAACTCAACAATTTTTGCGGTAGTCCCTAGTGACACTGTTTCTATGACGTTGGTCTCATTTTTGAGTGCTGGAATGTCCTCGGCTAGATTTGTAATTTCCAACTCTGTGGTGGGTATCAACTTCTCTTTTGGTTTTGAATTAATTGGTTTGATAAGTTGATTTGTTGGGAGTTCAAACTCGGAGTGAACGCTCGGTCTTTTCTTCAAATCAGTTAGGTGTATATCGAAGGGTTTTGGGTCACCTTGTGCCACAAATATTTTCCCTAAGTGTAGAAATCTTATTTCTTGGAATAACGTGGAAGGGATTGCCTTCATGCGGTGTATCCATGGCCGACCAAGGATCATATTATAGTTGGTTTCCCGATCTATAATATAAAATTCGGTGAGGACCGTCTTGGGTCCTAAAGTGACTGGTAAAACTATGGTTCCAATTGAAGTGGCTTTGAGGCTATCATAACCTCTTAGCGTATTTCGTGTTGTGGAACAGTTTGTCTCTCCATATCCTAACTTTTGAAGAAAAGTGAAGGGGACTATGTTAACTGCTGCCCCATCATCAATCATTGCATGTTTAACATAATTATTGTAAACCCATACTTGTAAAGTTGGATCGCCTCTTCGTGCAATCTCAGCGTCTGTTGGCATTTTGCTTATATCAAATATAAACTCAGTATCCCTATCTGGCTGCCCTGGAGGATAGATGTCAAATTCTACATGGTTTACTTGCGTTTCCAGAGGAGGAGTGATGTTGATTAAATGACCAAGGCCTAATGCTTCTAAGAGGGCAGCCCTGTGGGTGGGAGAGTTCTTTAGCAAATCCAAAAAGGAGATGTGAGAGAAGGTTTTAGTTAAGTCATTAATTAAATCATAGGCGCCTATGGGTTTTACCAACGTTTGTTGAATGTTGTCTGGCTCCAATGGATAACTTGGAGTTGGTTGAGAAGAATAATCCCGTGTTCTTGTTATGGTTTCTACGGGTAGCTCGGTGTCTAACTCTACCAAACCAACTATCTTAGTTTGGGGTCGAGTTCCTAGTTGGGGTGCGACTGGTGGATTTAATGAAGTTGAAGCTTCATGATCATTGTTTCCTGTTATAACACCCTTGTTTGTTCCGTTAGGATCTAGCATGTTATTGTTAGAATGGTTTGGGAGTGGATCATTAAAGATCTTGAGGGGTGCATTTTGAGGGGAAACTTCCCCTGTATAAGTGTTTGGCGTGGGTACTACAGAATTTGCTAAAAACATATCTATAAAGAGTTGCTTTTGATCTTCTGGCAAACGCTGCATGAATTTATTGTAGTCACGACAAGTCCTAGTATTGTGGCCTTGAATCTTGTGGAAGCCACAATACAAATTGGGATTATAATTTCGAGGCTGTTGATTTAAAACCTGTTGTGGCCCAAAATTCTGATAAGGTTGTTGGTTGTTAGAGTTAAAATTTTGAGGTTGTTGCCTTTGGTTTTGACTCTGATATCTAGTTGGGTTTTGATTTGGACCTTGTGTTTGGATTTTTCATTGTCATTGTTGTTTTTGTTGTCGTGGTGGATGATTAAAATCCACTGCGTTGATTGTTGGAGTAAAATTGTTATTTCGCTGATTATTAACAGGTGGTGAAATGTTTACAACGTTTTGCCCTTTTAACTTGGTCAGTTACTCCATCTGTTGTAACTCCGTGGTTCTTGTTAAGGATCTTAGGTCCTTGATTAGCGTTCCTGGTATTAGGATAGGCCGCGATGTTTTGATTGGGAGTGGTTAATTTCCCATTTGTCCCATATGTCTTACGACCACTATCTATCGCTGCTTGGTCGATTCGGAGAGCACTCTCGAGTACTTCATCGTAAGTTCTTAGTGGGAACTTATGGACTTCTTCCTTTATCTCTCTATTGAGAGAATTAAGGAATAAATCACATAGTTCCATTTGATCCATGTTTGGAGCACTTGCTGATGAGTATAGAACCGTATGCCATCTTTGGATAAAATGAGCAGCGGATTCATTATGTTCTTGTTTAATATGCAAGAATTCCCTGATTCCTGTTCTTAACAATTTGTTCATGTCAAAAGCTTTGATGAACTCTGACACGAGTTGTTTAAATGAGTGTATCGAGGCTTCAGGTATTTTGTAATACCAATCAAGGGCAATACCCTCTAAGGTTTTAGGGAATATCTTAGCAACAACCCCATCCCAAGGGAGTAATTCCCGTATGGCTGTGGCATAGGCCTTAATGTGTGCATTTGGATCCCCTTCCCCTTTATATTTGGGTAAATCAGGAAGAGGTCTTGGAAGCATAACACTTCATATGGTGAAGTCTAGGGGCTCTTTTAAATATTCTGAATAAGTCCCTACTGCGTAGGCCTCGACCATCGATGGTGCTTGCTGAGGGGGTGGGGGTGGCATGGTTTGTTGATATGGCATAGCATATGTATTTGTAGGGGCATAAGGGAATCCTGTGGTTGAACGAACATCCCGGGAGAAGAGAACATGTCTCCTTGTGGTGACTTTGAATAAATGTTTAAGTAAGGAGGAGCATTGTTCTGGTATGGGTTGTTTGGTGCCAAGCCGGGAGGTGTCATGTTTTCAACTGGAGCGGCGTTTGAAAATGCGGTCCTAGTTGGTGTTTGTTGTGGGTAATTATACGGATGTTGAGGAGGCATGCCTAACGTGCCTATTCCTGTAAGGAGGTCAACCTGATTGGGATGATGTGGAGGGTTGGGGATTCCTTTTTGCCCAAAATATGAATTTTGGTTTGCTTGAGCAAGTTCCAGCCCTCTGACCTTTTCAACTAAGGCTGAAATGACCTCTATTGGTGAAGACACAGTGCTTTACCTTAATGGCATTTGTTGTATACCTTGAGGTTGTAAAGGGGTGTGATACCCTGCTATGAATTGATCATTACCCTGCCAAGCTTCACCGAGGGCATTTCCCATAGGTGGAGGAATGGGGGTGTTTTCTTGGAATAGGGTATCAGATTGTATTTGTAAACTCCCTATAGGTGGATACATGTTTTGGAAACGTTGTTCACTTTTAGCATAGTGTGCTAAGTACTCCTCATCCAAAAATGGGAGTGGATCTGACTGTCTACTGATCTGTGGTCTGAACAAGACCCGAGGAGATGAAATGGATTCTCCAGTAAATGTCATATTATTAGAGCCTGATGGCTCTGTTTGTTGTGTTTGTGCAAGCTGATCTAACTCCTCAATTCGGAATGAAGAACTAGAACTAGTTCTGTGAGGGGGAGTTTGAGATGACAAGTAATTACTTGAATAATTATCAGCCCATGCAGAAAGCGAGGGTGATGGTTGTCTATTTGTTTGACTATAGTTTGTTTCGAGACCTAAGAGAGGTCTGCCATATGCATCGTATCCCGACATATTCGGGGGGTATATGAATACCCGCAAAATAATGGGAAAGAGCGAAGGTGGATGAAAGAAATGAAAAATAAAAAGGGGAATATTTGTTTGTTTCACATCGGGTTCACCAATTTTGTACGATGGAAAAGTGACATGCGAGCATGGGAATCTACAAGTACCTCTTCCTCGTACCCGACCTCCCGAGGTCGTGCCGAGATGGCCGGTGAATGTGGAATATAAATGGATACAGACAAACTAATCGGGTAATCTTATATCCTCAATACGCAATAATGGAATCTGTGAATCTAAGGCAAAGAAGGCCCTCCTAACCTGAATTGGTGTAATGGTTTGTTCGGATATAATAGCTGTTCGGAGGCTCCAATCAATGTCGAGCTTTGCCGAGATCCTGTTTCTTGGTTGTTGGATACGTGGGAAGTGACCTGTGGGAGCTTCGTATATATCTCCAGACAAGGTCATGAAAATGGTGATAGGAGGTTTAGTGGATTTGTAGTGAACTATGGGTGGTTTTCTAGTCTAGTCCAGAAAATATTAGATTGATTGGCTTCTATATTTAATACAGAGAACTGCGTTATGATATCTGGCGGGAGTGGTGAGGATCTAAATACCAGCGTTCGTAAACCGGTATCAATACTTAACTGATTTGTAGGCCCGTTGGGTTGTGGGACTTGGGGATCACAACCGTGAGTTCATGGTTGTTGTGGACCTGTTATGGTCATGTGAAGAATCAATCCCTTCTTCCGACTATCCAGTAATCATACGCCTTTTCAGCCTCTATGTTTAGAACTAGAAGTTGTATAATTTTCTCAGAATACCTTACAGGTGTTCTGGCAACTTGAATGCGTAAGCTAGTATCTATGTCAATGAGGAGGTCTCCTGCGTCAGGTTGTGGAACTAAAGGATCACAACCAAATACTTGTTCTCTTTCGAATCCTTGTACAGTCATTCGGATATTTTATCAAGGTAGTCTATAGTTAGGATGATTTGACCAAAATGTGTATGCCTTGTCGTCTTCGATATTTAACCCTCTCAGTTGTTCACTAATTGCTTGTAGGTTTGTCGTTGCTCGAAAGACTTGTATCCTAAGGTCTTGATCTATATCAGCTAATGTTGTGGGTAGATTTGGTTGAGGCACTATTGGTTCAAATATATATTCTCTAGGCTCTCTAGGTCCCGTGATTGTCATGCAAAACGATTCAACTTTTAACTAGAATTAATAAACTAATTATGAAAGATGTATCTACACTATGCATATATTCTTTTATTTTTGTGTTTTCGATGAAGTATTTTAACGAAATTAAAGAGCAGCTACTCTAATATATTTAGAAAATGGACAACTAATCTAGTAACAGAATTAAAACAAACAAAATAGCCTGGTGTGGTTATTTTCCTGTGCAGTTGTGAATTTATCCTAAATATCTAAGCAACTAATTATTTTAAATTGAAAGACTCTCGATCCTACCTCAGAAGTGAGGAATGAATCACAGTTTCTCAGAAACTATCAATCCCCACAGCTTCCCTGGCGATATCGAGAGTGAGCTTTTGACTGAAATAAAATAATTCACTACTCTATTTGATACGTTGTAACTAGAACTTTGATAGCTCAAACCTGGCGTTTACAGAACAGTGGTAAATCCAGTTGTGTGTGACTTTGTCCCCTCAGTGTGATCTCCTCGTTCCTTCGTGTTCTCGTGAATCCAGAAAAGTGTATATGATAGCATCAACAGAATAAGGAATTCGAACAATGGCAGCTTTGGATATAGACCGAATACAATGCGAGTAGGAGAGGGATAGCGCAAGTGAACAGAGCTTGACTATGTAATTCCTAGCGGGATTTATTGCGGGAATACAACACAAATGCCGAGAGTTCTTAGAAACTATCCTTTGTGAAAAAACAAAACCTGCAACTCTAATGGATTCCAATCTACAAATGAAACTACTTTACTCTAAACTGACTTGCATGGAACAACAATGAAGCAAGACTGAAACAAGAAGATCAAATGACCTCTAAACAACAAAGAAAGACTAACAATGGAAGCAAAACATGAAACTATGGGAATTCTAATTGAGAAATTCAAAAGACTGAATAATAGAATTGAGAAGGAGAGGGGCCATTTGTTTGAAAACAAGCTGGCTATTTATAGCAAATGCATTTACCAGAGGGTAACTCCCAATTGAACTCTTTTACTATAAACAAAGGGAAAACACTATTCACAGGGCGGCCAAAACATAAATGCAAAGCAAAGTAGCTGAAGAATGCGGGTAGAAATTGAAGATTTACGTTTGACGCGATCGTCAGAACTTTCTGGAAAATGCGAACAGGACCGCCGCCCTATGCATGGTGGCAGTTACGGGACCGCCACCCTGTGGTTACGGGACCGCCGCCCAGGCAGGGTGGCGGTCTCGTCACTGAAGACCAAAATGCAAGAAAAAAGGGGGGCAGAGGGAAAAACAAAGCATGCGGAGGTCGAGCGAGGCATGCGGGATACAAACGTATACTTGGCGAGCTTTTCTGGATTCCGAACACCTTGCAAGGAGACCTGTATCATCATTGGGGTATGTGTAACATCTTTCCTTACATTGTTTTCATTTTTAGTGTGAAAAATATGGATGCTTATAAGACCTATTTGGAAATTGTTTATAATTGTAATTAATTTACAAACTTATTGCATCTACATGTGATATTTGCACATTCTTTAAGTCCCTTGTTTTTGGGTAATTATTTTTAACTATCACATGTGGTTACGATTAGGGTGTACATTATTTACACTAACAAACTGGTTTTCAATTCCACCTAGTGATCTTTTGCAGTGATTAAAAGATTCAATGATTTGGTTTGTGACATTTGTGTAGGTAGTTTTATTTTATCCCCAATTTCATTTTGGATAGATATTTTAGTGTCATTGGAAGTTTCAGGGATTTAATCTAACTCTCACCATAGGAGTTGTTCAATTTAATTTCTAAATAATTTCCATGATATTTTATATAGTGATATATTACAATGATATTTTAACGTTATTGATAGTTTCACATGGTCATTGGACACTCACCTATGTTTGACATGTGGTTGTTTATTTCATATTGATCTACTTGACAGTACTTTGCAGTTTCACATGATCAATGGACACTCGCCTATGTTTGAAATTTAGTCATCTATTTTATATTGACTGATTTTAGTGATATTTTGCATAGTTGATAAATTTTACAGGGGAAATGGATACCTACATATTATTTGAATTTGGTTGTTATATCATATTGAAATAATTTTGGTAATTGTAGTTTTGGTAAAATTATAGGGATTTAGTATAACACTTGTTGATAAAGATTTTTTTTGTCATTTCATATCAATCCTTTTATATGATAAGAATTTCAATATTTTCAAAATTAACCACTATGTTATCTTATGGTTTTTGTGTATTGATGAGATGCAGAGAGCCATTTAGAATATTTAGTGGATGTATAGACTTTTGGGGATGAAAAGTCGTTTATTGGGGAGATTTGATCTGGAGGAAATTTTGGGTGGTTTTAATATCACTATTTATCTCTAAACTAATACGGTATGGAAGAAAACTCTAAAATATTTCCAACGCCTATTAGAATGCAGGAATCAGACACTGTATGCTCTCAATATTGTTGGTCAAAGTTAATGGTCAAATTGGATCAATGGGGAAAGTGCATGTCTGTAGTACTTTGGATTGTGGATAGAGCCTATTTTCATATTTCAGAGTTGAACTTGGCACAATAATGTGATTGTGGATGTGCTTGTTCTAGCCCTCCAGTAATCGAAACGCTTGTAAAAATTTGGTTTTCAATAGTGGGGTCCACTTTTGTTTTGGAAGGGGACTTGACCGCTGTGGTATATTAGTGTAAATTTTATTTTTCAATTTACACTATAGTTTGATTTTATATTATGTTTTGTATTATGGTGTTGACATGTGGCAGGATAGGAGCCTAAACGATGTGTATATTTTGGAGTAATCCATGTCATGGGTCCTTAGGCCACCATGTGGCCTGCCATCTAATTCACCATCCAACTGTTCATGGCTGAGTTGTTTACCTCACTCGTCGAGCTGTATTATCCACTGAGGGGCTTACAAAGACTACAAACACACTTGCCTATCCAAATTTCCATCTTGATTGAGCTGCAACTACTCAACTCGCCATAGAAACCAACATGGTTGGGCCATTTCAACAAACCCAACTCACCAACACAAAACGGTAAGCTCACAGAGGGGACTATATCCCAAACTTAGAAAAAGGTGTGTGGACGTGACCCTAACCATGATTAAATCTACCTGCTATAGGATATTTTAATCCTTTCAAAATGTTTTACCCACCCAATGTAGGATTATTCCCATCCATGTGTTAAGCCAAAGGCGCCTTAGGAGGATCAAATTCGCGACCTTGGGTAAAATGATAAGGTTATTTACTAACCCGCTAATGGCTTTCAAGCGTTATAAAGGGGGAAATTGGTATTTGAAGTCAGGTCGACTTTTGAATGTGTAAATGTTAATCCATGTTTGGCCTATTAAAGGTCATTCCAAAGGCAGTATTTAAACCTGTTGTAATTTTTAAAGGAAAATATTTTGTCCAAAAGACCATAGAGGATTTTTATTCATTCATAATGGCGTTTTGAGCCCAATTGAGAGTTTTTTAGTCACTTTGATTGGAAAAGAGTTTTCAGATGAACAAGGAAACTTGTGTTGTTGGATCCATTCATGGAAGATGTTCATGGATCAATTTTTCTAGGTCCTTCGGGATTCATCTTAGGTTGAGATTCATTTCATGTTGCAAGTTTTCATAGTGTACTTGTAATATATTTAAAAATGGATCGATTTGTCATACAAATGAACCTAGTGACGTAGACAACTTCGAAAACTCCCTTATCAAGTTTATTTTCATTATTCATTTTAAATTTGTTTATTTATCAATCTTTTAATTCATTTTTTTATGGATTAACAATAAGGTGACGAAAATTATGAAAAATTGTAAAATTATAATTTGGAAGTTTTTAACCGTGAAATTGACGTTTTCAGTTTCTAAACACTCCGAATTAGTTCTAAATAAATTTTTATTTAATTTATTAATTCATTTAAATAAATAATTTGATAATTTTAATAAGTATCAATTATTAAACTATTTGATAGTAAGGAGTCTACTATAGTTTACAGATCAATTGGTGAGGTATTTTTAGATAATTTTTTTGAAAGATTTCTGATAGCATTTTCTATCCTTTTTCATCATTTTTTAATACACTTCTCCACAATGATCATGTGTGAGGCCTCCATTTTGCTTCTCAAAGAATGTGAATGTGGCCCTAAGGTCTTAAATTAGCTTCTAATTGGTTCCACATTTTTCAATTTATAAATGGTGTAGGAATTAATCAACGTGTCCATGTTTGTTCCTCTCTTCTCATTGATTCTCTAGCTACGAAATTACCTACAATTCTATTATAGAATGTTCTCTTTCTTGAAAATGAATACTTGAAAACAATATTTGACACATAAGCTTTGCACAGAAACAAGACGGTGCTCGTGTATTTTATTAATATCAAAATCAAGCATTACAAACAAATGAGAGAGTTGTAATATTTATAGATATTGGACAAATTCTGTCTCATCCAAAATATATGGAAGAAAATCAACTAATCTAAGTAAATATGCAGAAATAGCATATTGCCTGTAACTGCCCCTATTGCCCCTCATGGAATTCATCCGGGAACAAAAAATACAAGATAGAACATGATCCCACAAACATAGGGATGAAAACACTATCACTTAGTTAACTAAGGAAGGATAACTAATACCTATTGACATAAGTTTAAAGTATTTAAATTAAATACTTTAACTTATTACATTTATTCAAATATAAACTAATGATGAATTAAGATAATTTTTATTCCTAACATTACCCCCCTTAATTCAGCATGGTCTCAAGTGAACATGAGAGAAATTCTCTAAAACCCTCAAATTTACCTCGAGCAAGTGACTTTGTGAAGACATCTGCACGCTGCATGTCTGTTGGGAAATACTGGAGCTGGATATTGTTGTTCTGAATATGTTTGTGAATGAAATGTACTTGCGCCTCAATGTGTTTGGTGCACTCATGAAAACCTAGATTACGAGCAAGTTCTACTACTCCTTCGTTATTAACATGTAGGATAATTGGATCTTTATATGGTATTCCCAATCCTTCAAGTATACATTGGAGCCATATCGCTTCATAGACAGCTCCACCTGCTGCACGATATTCTAATTCTATGGAGGATCTTGAAACACAAGTCTGATTCTTACTCCCCCATGATATCAGTCTAGATCTTAGAAAGAATACAAATCTTGAAGTGGATATACTATCATCTATATTTCCTGCATGATCTGAATCTGAATATCATGTCTCGAAGAAGTTATTATTCTTCTTGTATTCTAGGCCATAGTCCATAGTTCCTCTGATGTACCTCAGTATCCGCTTTGCTAATTTTCAGTGAGAAACCCTTGGTTCTTGCATGAACCGTGAAAGATAGCTGACTGCATAGCTGATATCCAGCCTAGTGTAATTCAAGTAGATGAGACTCCCAATCAACTTCTGATAGAGAGTTGCATTTACTTGTGGTGATGGATCTATTCGAGATAGTTGAAGTCTTGTCTCCATAGGTGTGGAAAATGGCTTAAAATCCATCATATTGAATTTCTTGAGTGTTGTCTTGGCATATTTCAATTGTAACACAAAGATATGATTTTCTATTTGCCAAACTTCAAGTCCAAGACAATAATGCAGAAGCCTGAGATCAGTCATGTCAAATGATCACGTTAGATCTTTTTTTTGACTTAATCATCGTCACTGATCCTCCAGTGATGACTAGATCATTGACATATACTACAACAATCACTATCTCCCCCCTTTCTTTTGGAGATAGATATTAGGATCGTATGGACTCCTTTTGAATCCATGTTGAATGAGATGCTCGTCGATTTTTACATACATTTTCCTCTTTACCTGGTATGATAAAACCTTCTGGTTGAGTCATGTAAACTTCTTCCTGTAAATCACCATTAAGAAAGGCACTTTTCACATCCATTTGGTGTATTTTCAAACCAAATTGTGCAGCTAGAGCAAATATTAACCTGAAAGTTTTTATCATAGCAGTGGGAGAAAAAGTCTCCTCATAATCAATGCCTTCTTTTTGAGCATATCCCTTAGCAACTAATCTAGCCTTATGTTTATCAAATTTTCCATCTACTTTGTACCTCGTTTTGAAGATCCATCTGCATCCAATCGGATTTTTCCCTGGTGGAAGATTTGTAGTTGCCATGTATTATTTTTAATAAGTGACCTATATTCTGAACCCATAACATCTTTCCAAGGTTTAGACTGTAGGGCTTCTTAAACTGTGGATGGCTTAGTAGTTTCAAAAAATTTACCCATTAAGGTCAAATTGACCTCATTTCGAGCCATACTGCAAGTCCTCATTCCAGTGGTAGATGTGTTGGGGACACTATCTAATTTTACATCTCTAATCATACTTGTATACCATTTATGTATACTTTTTGTGGTTCCTGTGGGAGGTTGAATTTCACCATCTTCCCCATCATCACTGTCATTATCAAAGTGATCACCATCCTCTGTTTTCACTGTAGGGATGACTTTTTTTATCATGTGAGTATATGGAAGGAGCATCTGCTTCTTTCTTCTCAAAGAACTCAACATCCCGACTAGTTTATACCCTCCTTATTTTTGAATCCATAAGTCTATAGCCAAGTGCTTCATCACTATATCCCAAAAAGATAAGTTTTTCTGATTTCATATCAAGCTTAGTTCTTTGTTTCTTAGGAATGTGCATACTCACTTTAATCCAAAAACTCTAAGGTGTGAAATAGATGGTTTATTCTCTGACCATGCTTCCTGAGGTGTTATTCCATCAAGAGCTACAGTGGGAACTCTATTTAGTAAATAGTATGTCATTTTAACTACTTCGGCCCAAAATGTTTTTGATAAACCTGCATCATCAATCATACATCGCACCATATCCATGATAGTAAGATTTCACCTTTCAAAAACACCATTTTGTTGCGGTGTGTGAGGAGGATCCATTTGACGACGAATGCCATGTGTTTTCAAAAAATCATTGAACTCATTGCTGGTGTATTCTCCCCCTCGATCTGAGTGGAGTGTTTTTATTTTCCTACTGGACTCTATTTCAACAAGGGCTTTGAACTTCTTGAAAGTTTTAAAATCTTGGTCTTTTGTAGCAAGACAATATATCCACATTTTTCTTGAAAAATCATCTCCAAAAAGCATGAAATATTGAAACCTAAAGTGGCTAGTTCTCATTGGTCTACACAGATCGGTATGGACCAAGTCAAGTTTTACCTTAGCCCAAAATGTACTATATTTGAATGGTGCTCAATGTTGTTTTCCTGCCAGACAATGTTGACATTTATTTGTACTCTTTTTTAGAGGTGGTAAACCCCTAACCATGTCGTATCGATGAAGTGTGTCAAGATAGCCAAAACTCACATGTCTAAGTCTTTGAAGCCATAGTTGAGCTGATGATGTATCCTTGGCTACAAGTGCTTGATCAATTCGTTGAAAAAAATCCAACTGAAACATTCTTCCCACATTCGAAGCTTTTGCAACAATTTTCGATCTTCGTGACTTATCTTGAATTACGAACATATTTTTACCTCCTTTACAATCAAAGTCAATTTTGAGATTGTGATCTAATAATTGACTCACGGATAACATATTTTTTGTTAAACCAAGGACATAAAGAACATCTGTAATTTTACAGTTATGATGCCCAAGTGGTAGTGAAATGGAACCAATGCTTTTAACACTATATGATGTATCATCACCCAAAGACACATGATTTTTGGTGGGTGTTTTATTCATTGTGAAGAACCAATATTTCTTTTCTGTCATGTGTCGAGTTGCACTAGAGATGACATACCAAATTTGATTTATAGAATTGGATACTTCATTTGACTATGTAGAATATAGGAATTCATCATCATCAAATTAATCTTCCTGTTCGGTTACATTTCCTTGTTGAGTTGGTTTCTTCTTCCACTTGTGATTATTTTGTCCCTGTTTACTCTGTTGTTGGCCATATTTTGTTTGTTGGTAATTAATATTTTTACCACTTGATGATCCTTGTTGGAATGTGTTGTACCAACAAGTCTTTAACTCATGTCCTTTTCGACCACAAATAAGACATTTTTGTTGGTCCTTTTGGTCTTGTTGAGTATTACCTTACTTCTAAGGCTGTTTACTATACTTAGCCTATTTTTTCCCCTTTTGATTAGAAGCAAGTGCCTGTTCTTCAATTTCAGTAGTTGAGTGAATAGCTTCCTCTTGTTGTAGCATATTCACCAACTCTTCAAAACTTGTTGTTTGACCAATTATGTTTAACGTGGTCACAAAAATTCTATATGGTCACAAAAATTCTATATGAAGGAGGAAGATCTCTCAATACTATAGGCATGAGTGATGTGTCAGTTACTTCTTTTTCCAAAGCTTGAAGTGATGCATGCAAAGTTGCCACTCATCTCAAAAACATTTCAACTTTCTCAGTTGGTTGCATTTTCAAGTTTAATAGTTGACTCTGGAGATGAAGTATTGTGTTCTTATTTTGGGACTCATATACTGTTTTCAACTTATCCCATGATTATTTTACTGTTGTGGTCTCACGAATATGAGGTTGTACCTCATCTGAAACACTAAACAAGATTATTAACTTTGCTTTTTGATTTGCATGATCAAATGTAGCTTTT
The DNA here is from genome assembly GCA_019776745.2 of Taxus chinensis. Lineage (NCBI taxonomy): Eukaryota > Viridiplantae > Streptophyta > Pinopsida > Cupressales > Taxaceae > Taxus > Taxus chinensis. The sequence continues at coordinate 266,637,933 of CM034155.1, forward strand.
TATGTAACATCTGTTGTAGATCTTGTTAATGCACCAAAAACAACAGACCATAGATTTTCAAAATCAAGTTATGCGCGAATTTTTGTTTTCCATGCTGGATAATTCTCATAACACAAAAGTTGAGAATCTGGAAAAAAGAATTTTGGTGCCATAATTGCAGCCATTGTGAAAAGTGATAAACAACAGAAGCAAAAATTGAACACTTTTCCCCCCTTAAAGCATGCACACCCCCCCCTAAAAATATTATTTTATTTATTTTTGGGCTCCTTTTCGGCCGTGTACAATGAATTTTTGGCACTATTGTCCCTATTACAAATTTGGCTCTGTGGCTGATTTGTAAAAATAAAATGGCTCTCTTGGCCAATTTGAAAAAAAATACATTTAGACTGTTTGGCCTCTTTTCAAATACAAAATTTTTATTTTTACAATTTTTACAAAATAAATCTTTTCGAAATCTGATTAAAAACTGGACCAAGATGTAGAGCTCGCAAAAACACACACTTAAAAAAAATGACACCTCAATCCGAGGTACCAGTTGAAAGTTATGCCTTTTTTAAATTGTAATTTTAATATCTTTCTGGGCCCCTTTCCAAAAATGGAATTTTACAACGTCCAAAAAAGGAATTTATTTTATAAGCAAAATAAATAAACTGAATGCAAATAAGTTCTTACGTGCATGTGTAGTGCATTTTAGGGCACAACTACAATTCAACCGCTTTTCCTAAGCATTATAATAACCCTTGACCGCCTTTTTATTATTGCTTCTCTTTGTACGCAGGTATTTCTTCTGGGACACACGTTTTTCTTCCTTTTTCCAGCGTAGCTATTTTTCTATTATATGTTGCAAATCTTCTCCACATTTAATTTTTAGTCTTCCTTTTGGGTACAGGCACTTTGGAGATCGTTCTACTCCTCTGGCAGATGCAGGTTCACAGAGAAACTTCCATGTTTGATTGGATCTCCTTTCTTTTAAATGATCAAATACAGAGAAGAGGAAGAAGAATAAAAAGTAAAGAGAAGAGAAAGAACAAGTAATGTGGGGATCTTGAAAATATAGGGTCCCCACAGATCAAAAATATTCTATATGTATTTTTTTAAATGCTTCCAATTTAAAAAAAATTGCAGGTACAAGTAATTTTTTTTTTTAAATACAGAGAATGAAACAATGTCACCTTTTGCAACAGAGTTGCATCCAAGTTTGCAAGGGCCTGTGATTGCACTCCAGGTGTTCTTCAACTGCAAATAAACTATGAACCGAGGTGTGGATTTAGGTAGGGGCTGTGAAATGGCTGGGGAAAACTATGGCTCCTTCTAGCTCTGTAATTTCTCCAGATCTCCCTAAAACTTCCTACACTCCTCTCTGGATCAGAATGCTGCTCTGATACCAAATCTTGACAATGAATACTTGAAAACAATATTTGACACAGAAGTTTTTACACAGAAACAAGACGGTGCTTGTGTATTTTATTAATATCAAAATCAAGCATTACAAACAAATGAGAGATCTACAATATTTATAGATATTGGACAACTTCTATCTCATCCACAATATACGGAAGCAAATCAACTAATCTAATAAAATATGGAGAAATAGCATATTGCCCCTAACTTCCCCTCTTGCCCCTCATGGAATTCATTCGGGAACAAAAAATACAAGATAGAACATGATCCCACAAACATAGGGATGAGAACACTATCACTAAGTTAACTAACAACTAAGGATAACTAATACCTATTGACATAAGTTTAAAGTATTTAAATTAAATAATTTAACTTATTACATTTATTCAAATATAAACTAATGATGAATTAAGCTAATTTTTATTCCTAACACTCTTAATTGTATAAATAGATGACGCATGTGCCTCATTTAATGATCTTATAGCTTTGTCATTCATGGTGTGGATATTTGGTCCCTTTGTTAGTTTAATGTGTAGGTGTTTAATTTAGCCTCATTTTAGGTTTGGATTTAGAAATAATTGTAACTCAAAGATGTTGCAATTTAGATTTAGGAGAGTATTTGTGCATGTTAAACTAGTTGTGAATGAGAATAATAGAATTTTAAGGAATATATTATCATAGTATGATGTGTATTCACTCTAATAATTAGGATATCCATTTGGTTATTAGGTGTAGAGGTCTTATGTGTATTCCACAAAATAATTAATTAAAGAATCCATGTGGAATTATGGTTACATTTGTACCCTTTAATTTTTCATATGTTATGTTTTAGATTATGAATTGCAATGGTCTGATAATCCATTAAATCACATTGTATGATGTTTATGAATTGTCTAAATTGTGGAGAGTTACACTAACTATATAAATTGGTGTCACTCTTATATTATTTTTTGACTCCTTCATCCAATATTTTCATATTATCCCAATGAACAAGGCACATATGAAGTTGTAATGATCAAACCCCCCTTTCTTCTTTTTTTTCCCACTCCTTTAAGATTTACGCTTCATCTTGCGTAGAAGTACTTTATTATAATTTGGCTTCATGCTTGCTTGGATTAGCTTTAGATCTCTATTATAAAACTAGAAAGTTATGGATATCCTCATATATCTACAATAGATCAATTTAGGTCTATTTATTTCTCTATAAATGTGTGGATATGTCACAAGTGATACTTAATTGGGTGCTTAGTCATCAAGGTTACATTTATAACTAGATCTAGTGTGTGTTTAGGCTCATAAGAATTGCTATGATCTCTCCCCTTAACCTTGTATAACCATAAGAAGTAGAGAAGTGACATTCCTACTCACATTTTCTAGTTTGAATCCATTCCCAGCTAGTGTAAGAGAATTCCCCCTTTGCTACAACTAACTCATCCTTCCTCTTCTTTTCATCAACTTCAAGGGTGGAACAAATTTAATAACCAATACTACAAATGGTGAAATTTGAAATTTAAAGTACATTTCAAGGTCGAGTTAAAGTTAATTTTTTCTAGACATTAACTATAGTTTGTGTTATAAGTTTCATCATAGAATGTGCTAAAATAAAAAATGAACCAAAAAAATATCTGAAAAAAACAAATCGTGTTTCTACACTTAGGTAGTTTTTCTTGTAAGCATGATATTTTCATTTCTTACTTAAAAGGGTGGAAATGTAGATGCATAAATTTGACAATTTTTCATTTGGAAATGAAAAATTTATATCCATCCTTACACTATAACTTGTACATGCATCCTAATACCACTTAAATTATCCATGTCTCTCTTCCATTACTTTCTCTATTACAAATACTACTCAGACATTCATATAATTACATGATATAATGTAAAGAAACCTATTATTCCCAAAAATATCACCCAAAATATAATATTCTCTCCTTGACATTACAAGTATAGTTATACAACTATGGATCCCTTCTACCCCATTTCCAAAATATAATGTTGTCAAATTATTTTCTTTCATATAGACATTGTTTCATAGGTTGATAATTAGATGTGGTTTGAAATTCTTGTAGAGTAGTTCAACATAGGAAATGCAAGGGAACTTCACCCTAACCACTAACCTATGTTCTAGGGTATCTTATACCTTTGGTATAGTTTGAAGAGAAGAAATATTAAAATGAGTGTGTCAAAAATGTGCAAATCTAAGGGTTGGAAAAAACTGAATAAATCAAGGTCACTAATGACCACAAAAACTTACAGAGCCCCATCACCTACTAATACAAAACCTTAAAACTCAAGACCGAATCATCTTACAACCCACCCTATACCATATGGTTCTATCTCAAATATCCTTATAGTCATATTCCTTGAAATTAAGAACTTGCTAGATCCTTACCAATATTCATACTCAATCTGCACTTCTAGATCATATCATTGTCATTGTATTCAACTAAGTCCACTCTTCCTCTTGTGTTTAAGAAATCATTTAAATCATTTTATATTTATATTTTTTTGGATTAATATCATGATTTACACATTGATGTATGTTAATTAATATGAATATACAAAATGTTGCCAACCATCAACCTAAAACCTAAAGTGAATAAGATCCCCTTTTCTATAACACACTCGTATATTTACTCAAGCCTTTTAGGGTTGAATCAAGTACAAAGAGTAATTCAATAGATTAAAAGGTGATATCCTATCCTAGTCTAATACATAATACATCAAACATAATCAATCACATAAACATAAAGAAAAGAGAAGGGATATAGATAATTTCCCTTTTGAAGACATTATTGTCTCACTAACCCCATATAAGGTTAGTAGCATGTCATGAAAATGTTTATGGGTGGATAAAAAGATGGATAGGTAGAGAACATAAGCAGACAAACTTATGGGGATAAAAATACATGGTAGACATTGCTGGAATGGATTCTATTATTGTTTCTTTTAGCTTCCCAAGAGTATAAATATGACCTCCAAATATAAGTTCCACCAAATACTAAATATGTTAAACATTTAAGGGAAGATTTGCAATCACAAATGTACAAGACTATATATCAAATAAGAGGTAAAATTTTTCATTATTCATGATTATTAGTATGCGTAGGTGTTGTGTTTGCTTTTCCCAGGGGAAGCATAGTGGTTCCATGCTTGAAAATGGTCAAAATTCAGATTTTTTAGAAAAATTACTTGTTTAAGAGCTTGAAAGAGATATTTGGTTGATGTTTATAACAAAAAGGTGAGAAAATGTATCTAATAAAGGTGAATTTCATGCATGTACATGTATGCCTTTGTCATTGATGTAAAAAGGGGGAGAAGTTCAGGTGGTTTTCCATCAATGTCAAGAGGGGAGATTGTTGGCATGTTGTGATTTATGTGTTTTCATTAATGTAAAATAACATTAATGATAAATTAGATGATGGAGTAGGGTCATAGGATTATCAAAGTGATGATGAAATGGAGATTTAGGTATGTTATTGGTTGTATAAGTTGATTCAAGTGAGAATTGTTTGATCTTACAAGCCTATTTAGGTGACCTAGCTATTCTTGGTGATGGTGCATAGTAGTATGAGATTATTGGTGGCTTTTGAAGCATGTTGGTAGTATGGAGAGAATTATTGGAGATTGATTTAGTAATCACATGAGTTTCAGGGTGCAGATGCAGTTAGATGACCAAGATTCGGGTTCTCATTTGGGCCTAGTATGGGTACTAAGAGGTAAGAGATTAAGTTATAGAGCCATGTGATATAATGGATACATGTAGATAGTTGTTTAATGATTTACCAAGTATGTTAGGACATTTTGGAGAGTTTCTATGATGTTTTATGATGTTATTTAAGTTGACCCTAGCCTTTATAGTGTAAAACCCTAAGGGATAGTCATGCAAGACCTAGTGGCTAGAGAGATGGAGAACTTTTTGATCTTAGATAATGATTGGAGATGAATAAAAGGGGTGTCATTGAGGTGTGAGAAAAATTTGGAGTCATTATGTAATGGGAATTTCAAGTTATGATGTTTTGTGTGAAACATGGTCAAGAAGAAGGTCATTTCCAGCTCGAATTGGATCTTTTTATGCTCGCGCTAAATTGTGTGCTTTACATGGGACCTTGTGGCTTTTAGGGATGTTTATAAATTGAGTATAGAAGGTTTAAAAAAATAATGAGGTCATTTCATCGTAACTTTTGTATGAACCAATGTTAAGAATGTAAACAACTTCTTATGTGTTTGAAACCCTAGCTCAAAAGCAGTAGGAGAGAAAATGATCCTAAGTGGCTAGAATTTCTCGATAGTACATGTATGATGATTTGATCATATAGAATACACCTCCAAGTTTCTATAAAGGTATGGTAGTGCTTGTAGTGATGAGTGGACCCCACTCAAATAGGCTTGTTTATGAAGTTGTTTAGTTTGGGAAAAGGTTGTACAATGGAGTTCAAAATTAAATGGACACTATTTTTAGTATGTGATTTTTTCTTGATGTACATGGTGGTTTTAGGTCATGGTGATTCATAAAAATAGAAAAGTATACCCTATTTGTGAAGACTAGTCTATTTTTATGAAGTTTGCAGTTTGCAGAGATGAGCTTGGTTGAAGGCCTTCCACTTGGATTTGGAAAGATTTCCAATATTTTATGGAAAGAGGATCAAGATATATTTCCAATGGTATACTTTTTTTCCCACAATGAGTTTATTTGATGTCATTTTTAAGTTAGTTTGTGGATATGAAGGTTCTTGATTTTCAAAATAGGACAACTTTTGCTAAAAGCTTGAGTTGATTGGAGAATCAAATGGATGAGTTAATAATTTATACCACTTGGAAATTAAATAGGGGTGATTTTGGAATCTATTCAAGTCATTTATAGGTATTTAAATTATCAACAATTGTGCAAACTAGTTGAGTTTTTAAAATTGGTTTTTGGGTAACTTGTTTTGGTAAAGTGTAAAGTTGTTGTGGTTTGAGTATATGGATGTTTCAAGATGTATAAATTGATTATATTTATTCTAAATGTTCTTAGGTTTCCATAGAGTGGTATCATGCCATAATTTAGTTCATTGTGAGGGGTCTGGAGGCCCAACGGTAAAGAAAAAATGCTAATCTCAGTTGTTTTGTGAAGGATACGAGCCAATGAACCCATTAAATGAAATAATTTGATTGGTAAAAGTAAATATGAGACCATTCATGATGATTTTATGATATATTACTCATGTGTGGTGAATTTGGAAGCTTTACTAACCATGGTTTTGGAATGAGTGAATTTTTCTCATCCTAGTGATGGGGTTTTGAGGATGTTTGGTGCATGATGGATGGTTTTAGGCATGGTCGAACTATATGGGTCAAATTTTAATGTTTTGAATGTTGTAATGATTCATATGGGATTTTTTTAAGTTGGTATGGTCGAGATAAATAAGGGAAACTAACCTATTTTGAATTTGAATCTATAAGAGCTTATAAAAGTGAAGTTTTGGGTACAATTTGTAATAAGTTGAGTATGAAAAGTGTGACCTAGGTGTGAGAGTTTTGAAGGTAAAAGGAATTTTTTGAGAGCTGAGAAATTGAATGATAAGTTGAAGAATGATTAGAAGAGTGTGTGTAAGGGTTTGATGCATTGATAAGTGAATAAAATGCAAGTTTGTTCAAGTTTGAAGACCTAGGGTTTGAGGAAGGGTTTGAAGGTGTTTAGAGCTGAATTTTGTGATCACCATCAAATGAGTTATAGAAGAATATATTCAGTGATCTCTTCATAAAAATATTGTGTGATGAGTCATATTCATGAAAGTCTCTTGTTGTGAGTAATATCAACAAGGGTTCAGGGGTTAATGCTCCTTATGGGGTTAGTGCCTCACTAAACAAATATTTTATGATGTGTAATATTCACTTGATTATTTTTTGTGTATATTATCAAAAAATGTTTCAGTGGATTTTCTTCCCTTCGAGGTTTTTCAACTTACATCTTGTGTTATGGTGTTGCTTCTCTTTCTCATGGTTAATTGAATGAATGGTGTATGTTGTTGTGCACACTCTAATGAATGGATAATTGATTAATGTTTTATGTGAGTGATATGAAATTGTAACTAATATTTTAAGGACTGATTCACCCTCCCTATTAGTCTACTATGCTTCCAATAGGATGATCGTTTATGGGACAAAAAGAAAAAGAAAAAGAAAAATATGGTGCTGACCTTAGAAAAACATCGGTAGGGACATGACGAGACTTGCGATGGGGGTGACACTAATGACCTACCAAACCTATGAGTAAGAAAAAGTCACTATGAGATGGAGAGAATCCACTCGAATGGATGTAAAAGTTGTGGGAGCAATGGGTCAAAGGCATACATTGAAATATGCACAAAAAATGTGAGGGTAGTCAAAACGATCATCTAACAAATAGTTGAGCAATAAAGCGGGGAAAAGAGGGCATGTGTTACCTTGCGAGCACGAGAAAGAAAACATTATGCATCCTGGGTGGGATGAGGATAAAATATGGCCACGAGGGTGGGCTTTAAGATTAAAAAAGGATCCCAGAAAGGGCACTATGATGGCCATGAAGTGGGCTGCAAAATGTAAAATAGATGCGTAGGATAAGCCAAAGCGTGTTATGGGTGAAACACAAGGTTGAGTTAGGGAAAAGGAAAAATTATTGAAGCGATTGGTCAAGATGAGAGAAAAGAGGGAAAATTAGGGTTTGATTCGATAGTGATCGAGTGAGTCATCGATGACTTGGCTTGGGTCGTCGATGATTGGGATGAGTCGATGGTGACCAAGCCAGGGTGCCTAAATAAGTGATCAAGGCGACCGAAGGGGATCATTTGCACTATGTGAAGCTACAATTTGAGAGATTTGAGAGAGAGAAAATTGTGTGATTTTGAGAGAGATGGATGCCAACGGTGGAGTGAGGAAGTACCAAAGGACATGACAAATAGTAAGAGTCTAAATCTTAACCTCGTTATTTATTTATTTATTATTTTTGAATTATTCTGGAAAAAATAATGGGTGGGAAGGGTCATTCGGCAGAAATTGGGCCAATTTCCATCTATTGTAGGAAATTCAACATTGACTCGAGGGGGTGGTCGTCAACTGGGTATAACTTTAGGTTAATTTGAAAAAAAATGGTGATTTTTTATTATGAGATGCTGATGGGTGATTGTTTGATTGGTTTTTGTAGACGAGTGATACTTTGTACTTGAGAAATTGGGTCCCCACAGTGTATAATTGTATTAGAGGGAATGTTAGTGATGCAGAGTGGGATCACTTAGTGGTAGTGGGATTTGATAGATTCTGCCACTATCAGAGGATTACAAGGGATACATGGTTGATGATAGCACTAACCAATAGGTATGATCTTAGGACCAACACATTCTAGTTCCAAACATGAGAGATGGTGGTCACACTAGAGGATGTTTACCATATTTTGAGGTTGCTGATACAGGGGAGCCGATAAATCCCATTACAATAGAGAGGAGGCTGGGTATACCGACTTGGTTATTTGGAGTCGAGGTCGCACATATTGCATTTATTTTAAGGGCATTTCATATAGCGGCTCGATACTAGCTAGCGACGTCAGGGAGCATACTGATATGTTTGATTATGATGGATATATCATTATATGATTATTCTAACTTAGGTGGAGCTCAATTTCTACAAAAACTAGTAGGTTTACTAGTGGATATAGAGGAGCATCAAATAATATTTTTATCTGGTGTTGATCTTCTAGCACATGTTTACTATGAGTTGTGGATGTACACATATGGGAGGAGGATGGATATGAATGTGGGGTTTTTATTACATTCCTGGTTGTATTACCATATAGCTGTAGTGAGGCCACCAGGGCTTCCATGGGTGACCAGAGATCATATAGAGATGGCGTTGGGTTTTTTGAGATGGTGAGATGATCATGCTCATGGAGACAATGGGAGCGGGGGGAGGAGTGGTATAAGGATAGATTGGGGAGTTTGTATGTAGATGATGTTAGATGGAGGTCATACAGAGGCTTCCGTACATGGCTGAATACCTTATGTCTCCCACTTGGAACCACCTCGGATCCTACCGAGTTCCCTCTATGCACCATTGGGATCCTATTTTCATCGTGTTTTTCAGACCCCTCATGCTTCGTTGACTTATACATTGAGTCCCTTGCTCCAACTCATATTGACTTTGTGTTGAGCCATTTCAAAATTACCATGACGAATCCCTTTCAATATGTGTCGAGATCCCTTGTTACCCTTCCAAATCACCTTTTACGTTAGGTTTCCAAAATGATGAGCTCTTTGCCCATGCCACGTCAATCCTTTGATATTCTTGCAACACGTGCTCCTAACTCTACTTGCACCCGCAATGTATTACGAACGTAATCCCTCCGTGGTTAACCTAGCTTAGTGAGGCCCAAGCCACTTGTTTGCTGAGAGACCAATTCACCCACATCATGGGCTACCCACACCCCTTTGGCTCTACAAGAATTCCTGTGAAGTGAACTAGACTCGAAGCTTCCATTTGATCTGCAAGGGCCGTTGACATGGCCTCTGCCCACACTTCTATTCCTTCAGGGAGGTCAGGTTTACTGAGTGTACACGTCCCAGTGCAGCTCGAGATGCTTCAACCTAATTTTTCTGCACTCCACTTCCTTTGGCAAGTTTGGGTCATTTTGGCCCACATGTTCCTTAGGCCGCCAGGGCCTCCAACTCCCGATTTCCCCGCAAAAGTGTCGAGCTCGCCTCTATTTTGGGTTAGTTGAAAAAACTTGTAAAAAATTAAATTGATTAAATACAATAGCTTAGACCTAACCTATTTAATTTAAACCATGATCCGATACCATGTTAGAAATTAGAGGATTCTAACTATTACAAATTTAATCAACCAACACATTTAAATATTAATATAAACCATAAAACATTAAATGTTAAATATTATGTAATGTAATAAATAAAATTACATAACATATTAATTAAGTAATACATACTAAATGTAAGAATGCAGTGACACAATGTTTATAGTGGAAAATCCCAAATAGGGTAAAACCACTGTGAAATAACTTTTTACTTTCCAAGAACCAAACTTACATCCAGTAACTTTCACCTCCTCCTTTCAACCCTAATCACAAGGGTAAAATAATATTCACCTTTTATATTTCACTCGAACATATAAATGAGGAACTATAGTCCTTTTTATATTAGGTGATCGGGTATGTCTCCTGACCCAACTTTTCAACCTTATCGATTGACACATATACCTAGGTTTATAATATTTAATATTAGAAATATAATCATTTCATGATACTAAATATTTAACCGAAAGTATATACCTAGGTTAACAATTTTAATAATAGAAATAAAAATATTTAATATTATTAAATATTAACCTATATATTAGTGATGGACCCATTTATATTAAGGGTTGGCTAGACCACTTAATCATTATGTTCCAAGACTCCCCTTTAATGTTAAGTGGGATAACATATGCCAATAGATTACCTGCGTGTGGTACACTACATGATTTATAATCCTTAAACCATAAAGGTTTTAGGCTAGCATATCAGGTGAATAAATTATAACACCTTCATCATACTCAAGTTACCTTTTGGTACGAAAGGATTTGGAATCCCAAAGATCATCCCATGATCAGTGGCTAAGTATGATTTGTGAGTTTTACATATTCTCATAGGTTCTCATAAAAGGTTATTGAACCCAAGAATATAGGAGCCTTTTATAACCAAGGATCTCCTTAATAATATGCTTGTACTGGATGTTTACTAGTAAACTCAATAACACTAAAGAGTTTACTGAAGACCGCCTTTAAGATCTTTCTACACTTCTTTCTAAAAAATAAGTCGATGAGGTATACATGCCTGAAGGTATTTTTACACTTTCTCGAAGGTCATTTTTACACTTGTCTGAAGGTATTTTTGCAGAAACCAAGTTCCATTAGGAGGTGATATTATCCTGGACACTCCCCCTCAATGGCAACTCCAAAAATCCAATATTTTCATGAAAGTGACTAAACTTTGCAGCACTCAGGGGATTTTTGAAGATATCAGCAACCTGCTATTCAGTCGGCACAAACTTGAGATCTATCTCATCACTTAGCACCTTCTCACGGATGAAGTGTATATGTATCTCAATGTGGTTCATCCTTTGATGTTATACTAGATTATTTGTATGAGCGATGGTGATTTGGGTTTTACAGAACAAAGAAATACTTCTTGGATCCTTTATCTTTATCTCATCGAACAACCTCTTTAGCCATATAGTCTCTTTTGTAGCTTCCATTGCACTTCTATACTTAGCTTCAGTTGAAGAGATATAAATAGTTGGCTACTTTTTGCTACACCAAGTAATGACACCTGCACCAAATTTAAACACATAAACCAGAAGTAGATTTTCTATCCAATACATCACCAACATGATCAGAATCACAATATATATATATATATATATATATATATATATATATATATATAAGTTAGCATTTTCATTCTTATTATAATACAACCCCTAATTGATTGCTCCTTTAATATATCAAAGAATCCTTTTTGTAAGATTCTAATGATCTCTATAAGGTTCCTGCATAAACCTAGAAGTAATTCCTACTGCATAGGAAATATCTGTTCTGGTGATAGTTAGATAAATCAAAACTACTAACTAACTGCCTATATAAAGTAGGACCAAAATTTTCACATGCAGGTTTAGGATCAATTTTCAGTTCAACTTCCATAGGAGTAGAAATTGATTTACAATCAATCATGTTAAAATTTTTCAGTACATTGGTTGCATATTGTGCTTGAGAAAAAATAATAGAATGTTTATCTTGAAATACAACCATGTCAAAAAATGATGTAAGAGACCTAAATCAGTCATTTAAAAGTACTATTTCAATTTTTCTTTAATTCTACAAATTAAAGCAGGATTATCACCAGTCATAAGCAAATCATCAACATATATACAGACAATGATAATATGCGATCCTTCTTTCTTAATTAATATATCATTTTCAGAAGAACAATTAACAAATCCTAATTATTTAAAGAAAGAATTAATTTTTGCATACCAAGTTCTAGGAGTTTGCTTTAAACCATACAAGGATTTTTTCAATTTACAAACATAGTTTTCTTTACTAGTTTCTTCAAATCCTTTAGGTTGAGACATCTAAAGTTCTTCTTTTAAATCACCATTCAAAAAATCATCTTTCACATCCATTTGGTGGATTTCCCACCCAAATTGAGCAGAAATTGTAAATAAGGTCCCAACAATACTCATTTTAGCTACAGGGGCAAATGTCTCAACATAATCAATACCAAATTTCTGAGTGAAACATCTAATAACAATTCTAGCTTTATGTTTGTCAATAGTACCATCAACATTATATTTTACTTTGTATAACCACCTAGACCCTATAATAATTATGTTTTCTAGAGGTGGAACCAACTCCCAAGTTTGATTTTGAATTAGGGCATTGTCTTCAACCTACATTGCATTGATCCACTTCTCATCTTGAGAAGATTCTTCAAATGTTTCCTACTCAGGTTCATATAAGGTTATTAATGCATGGTAAGTATGATGGCTTCTTGTCATTTTGCTAAGGTCAATAGGATTACAACTCTCTAACACAGATTGGGCCCATTATGGTTTATTAGCTAAGGAGATAGGGGATTTATCCATATTGTTAACACAAGAAATATCATCATGACCATTTATTATATTATCATTATCAAAATCATAGCCATCATTAGAAATATTGACAGAGTTGGGCGACATCTTTACCATTATCAGATGAACAAAAGTATTTTTCCAAAATCACCACATTACGGTTTTCAGTTACTTACCTTTTTGTAGGGTTGTAAATCCTTAGACCTGTAGTGCTAATACCACATCCAATGAAAATACAAGAAAAAGAAGTCATATTCAGTTTATTTCTTTTCTTTTTAGGAATGTATAAAGAAGCAGGACTACCAAAAACTTTTAGATGAGAAATATCATATTTTGATTTGACCATTTTTCTAAAGGAGTTGAAAGATGAATAGATTTTGTGGGAACCCTATTTAGAATGTAGACTGTTGTGTTCATTTCTTCTACCCATAGAAATTTGGGAAGACCAACAAAATGAAGCATAGTACGAGCCATATCTAAAATAGTCCTATTCTTACTTTCTGCAACACCATTAGATTGGGGAGAATGAGGAGAAGTTAATTCCCTTTTAATACCACAATCAATACAAAAAAATTCAATACTTTGCTAATGTATTCACCCCCATTATTTGCTCTAAGTCTCTTAATTTTATAATTTGAAGAGTTTTCAATAGATGCTTTAAATTCCTTAAATTTCTCAAGTACATCAGATTTATTTTTATAAAATATGACCAAATCATCCTGGTGAAATCATCAATAAAATTCACATCATATAAATAACCATTTAATGAAGCTACTTCAAGAGGTCCTTTAATATCACTATGAATAAGTTCTAGTGGGGAAGAGGTATTCTCTTCAAGATGTGAGTGAAAGGGTTTAACACTTTTTTTTGAGCATAAAGACCCTTCACACACATAATGAGAAGAAGACAACATAAGAAAGCCATTCACAAGATTATATCTAGCCATTTCATATAAAATTCAGATAGTTAACATGTTCTAATATTTCATTAAACTTTGAGAAACAAAACAAGATGCAGAAAAATAAATCATTAAAAATATACAAACCATTTCTTTGAATTCCTTCAGCTATTATATTATCATTACTACCCTTGATATACCAAGTATTGTTGAGTATGGAGCTTAATTTCTTCACAAGAAACTTACTTTTACATGTTACTGGTTTTGACAGTGACCGACATCGGTCAGGAGGAACCCAACATCGGTCAGGGGATAACCGACATCGGTTAGGACATGATCGACATCGGTCAGGAAGGGACTAACATCGGTCACCTGTGCGATGATGCTTTTGTTCTTTAACGAGAATTATAATAAATCTCTTTTCTTTAAAGATGATTTATTGATTGTAAAAGCATATTTAAGTTTGCACAGAATAGATATATATGCATTGTATGAGGGGTTGAGAGAAGAAAATAACAATTGTTTTCATGTTAGTTTTCTTGGTGAGAAAGAAAGAGTAGTTGAGTGAGGGAAAAACATTGAACATCCTGAGAGGTGTTGGAAGACATCATATATTCATTATATTTCCTCTGTAAAGCACTGAATAATAATATTGGTCGTTTCTTGTATGGATGTAGCCCACACTGGGTTTGAACTACGTTAAATATAGTGTTATGTATTTCTCTTGTTTATTTTATATTTTTGACTTATTTCAACATTCATTTATTGTTATGCATTTATCTAGATATTAGATTTGTGCAAGCAATATTATATGATTTAATCCCAAGAATTGGTATCAAATATTTGTTTGGAGGTTTTGTGTGTTGATAGGATTTACTCACAAGAAGATTTTCTGATTGAGTGGGAGCAAACAATGGTTTCAAAAGATAGTAAATACCGAGTAGAGAAATTTGACAGCCGTAATTATCAACTATGGAAGATGCAGGTGGAGGATTATTTGTATCAGAAAGATATATACTTATCGTTGGATGAGCATGGATAGCCGAGAATGATGACTGATGAAGAATTAAAGGATCTTGAGGAAAAAGGCTCTTGGGGATCTATAAGATTGTAGCCTGACATCATTGGTGGCTTTAAATCTTTATAGATGTTAAAACCACAGTAGAGTTGATGAAATCTTTAGAAAATTTGTATGAAATTCCTAGTGCTTAGAATAAGGTTTACTTTGATGAAAAAAATTCTAGTTTAATTCTAAGATGAAAGACAGGTGGATTTATATTATAATCATTTGAATGATTTCCGATCTATTGTAAATCAATTAAAATCCGGTATAAATTCCATTTGATGATAAAGTGAAAGAAATTTTATTCTTATGATCTTTGCCAGATAGTTGGGATAACTTGGTAATGGCTGTAGAATAATACAACAGGGTTTGCTTCTAAAGGTTTTAAATTTGATGATTGTGGTTAGTGTAATCCTTGATGATGGAAATATGCAATAAAATCCTCAGGAGAAACATCATCTGGAAACACTTTAAATGTAGAAAGAAAGGGAAGATCTAAGGAGAGATCATTTAAGGAGCAAGAAGAATGGGAGATCTGAAGTCAAGACATGACAGATCTAGATCCAGGTACAAAGATTTACTTTGCTGGAATTGTGGAAAGAGAGGACATGGTAAAGAAGGAGTGTTGGTCTAAGGAAAACAAAGAGAATAAATCAGAAAAGGCAAAGAAAAATGTAAAGAGCTAAACATTGCAAGTGAGGTAAAGAAAGATGCCCTTATTCTCTCCTTGGATAATAAATTAGAATCTTGGAGTTTTAGATTTTGGAGATTATTTCCATGCTACCCCTAATAAGGGTTATTTCAGTAATTATGTTTAAGGTGATTTTAGAAAATTTTTATTTAGGAGATGATGATCCATGTAATATTACTGGTAAAGATGATGTTTATCTAAAGTTAGCAGAATGAAAATCCATGGTGTATTGAAAGATGTGAGGCTTGTGCCGAAGCCTCAACATAAATCTAATATCTGTAGGGAAATTAGGTGAATCCATAGATGCATGGTTACATTCACAACCAATTCTTGAAAGGTTACCAAGGGATCTCTTGTCATGGTAAGAGGTAAGAAGGTAGGAAATTTATATCTGTCTACTTGAGTGTTACTAATTCATTTTTTGTGCTAACTATTATAGTTTCAGATGCAACCATGTGGCATAATCAGTTGGGCCATATGAGTGAAAAATGAATGTAGATCTTAAAGGCTAAGGGTAAGTTATCAGATTTGGAAGAATTAGATCTTGAATTTTGTGAGCACTGCATATTTGGAAATCAGAAGAGAGTGAGATTTCTCAATGTTGGGGTCAACAAAGGTTAAAAAATTCAGCATCTTGTATACTCAAATGTGTGGGGACCAACCTTAGGTAGCCTCTATTGGAGGATCCCAATATTATGTGACTTTCATTGATGATGCCACAAGGAAGGTGTGGATTATTGATTAAGAATGAATATGATGTTTTTGAGACTTTTAAAATGTGTAAATCCCTTTTACAAATTGAAACAAACTTAAAATTAAAGTCCCTTAGATCTGATAATGGTGGTGAGTACCACAACAAGGCTTTCAATGACTATTGTTCAGTTAATGGAATACAAAGAGAAAGATGTAGTTCCTAGAACTCCACAGGAAAATGAAGTTGTAGAAATAATGAACAGAACAATCATGGAATGTACTAGAAGCATAATGATACCTTCCACTTTTCCTTAGAAGTTTTGTGTTAGGTAATAAGGGATAAGAGCTTTTGCGGAAGCTAATTCTTCCCTGACATCGCAATAGTAGAAGACTTCTATGCAGAATATTTCCTATATGAATTGATCTAAAGTGAAAAAATTGAATAATTGCAACATAATGAGACAATATTTATTCTGGTTCTACTCTATTTGGGCTATATCCACCAATGTATCACTGTACTCAGATTTTAGAAATAACAATGCCAAAGAATCTCTCAGAAACCAATACCCAAATCCAACCTGGAAGCATATGAGTCAATGGAAAATCTACAGTTGTTTTGTTCTTTTTCACCCTTAGTTTGTCTTTTCACATCTCCTGTGTTCCATGTGATTCCAAGGGATTGGGAATGCAGAGAAGTACAAGTGAGAAGGCACTAGACAAAATGAAAATTTGGATGCATAGTATAGTAATAACCGTAGGTATTAAGAGGGATAACACAAGTGCCAACAGATCTTGGCTATACAATTTCCTATGGGTCAAGAATGAGGTAGCTCAACATATGCAAGAATACTCAAATGATGTCTCGGTATATCGGGCATTTTCTTGAGAACAAGAAATAAATTTATAGAAGGTCAGGATGGGTTGCACCCACGAACACCTTAACTACTCTAGATGAGTTGCTCGCCCCTAGATCCCCACTCAGGGGAGTGCCATATCAACAATGAACCTTGGTGAGACAACTATGATAAATTGATCACAATCAATTACTTATTGTACAGTGAAGAATAGAATGCTCACAAGGTAGTCAAGCTGGAAATCAACCTAACATTACGGTTTACAAGTATGTGGTTACAATAGTGAACTTGAGTGGGGAAACACGTGCCTTCAACAACACCGGATGTTGGAATACCATTATGGAAGCTTGGTCTGGATATGAACGTCGATTTTTATTTTCTTAGAGTGGTGGTTGGCTTAGAAGTTTTTTGCACATGTTGAAAGGTCAAAACAGGTCTAAAATGAAGTGGGGATGCTACAATCTAAGAGATGTACTTTCATTGGTTATGGCTCTGGTGATTTCAGGATATCGATTTTAGCCACATTTAGAAGATTCAAAGATTGTTTAGGAGTCGTGCACACCTGATTGGAATGAAAAGACATGAATGTAGTTAGGGATCAAGTTTTGGTGCCTAAACATGAACAGGTTGATGATATTTTGAAGGAAAATGCAACTTTCAGATCTAAAATAGACATTCATAGACACTGTCATCAGTTCTACATAAGAAATTGATGTCGGTTAGGATTAACTTGCATCGACAGTAGAAGATCATGTTTAGTTGACAGATAACTGCAGTAATATGGCAACGGTACTCCTTAGAACCAACATTGGTCAGTAAAGCAACCAGCATTGTCGTCAGGAAGATAGACTGTAACCGCATCGGTTACAGGCAAACAACGGTCGGTATACAGGAGACTGGTGTCGGTCACTGATAGAGATTGACATAAACATTACAATAGGCACAGAATGAGCCCCAGTATACCCTAGATCTCAGTGAGAAGGTCACAAAGGAGTAAGTAGACCTCCAGATAGAGATTTTCACCTTCCTTTTCATTATTTATTATTGACTGATAGTGGTGAACCAGAAATATTTGAAGAAGAAATGTAGGTAGATACCCACGATCAGTGGGAGCATGGCATGGATGAGGAGATGGACTCCTTGGAACAAAATCAGACATGTGATTTTGGTCAAGTTGCTAGCAGGTAAGAAATCACTATAGAAAAAATGGGTTTACAGGATCAAGGAAGAAGAGGGTGGACTGAAAAGATACAAGGTGAGGCTTGTGGTAAAGGGATTTACACAGAAAGTAGGTATTGAATTTGATGAGATTTTTTCTCCTGTAGTTAAGATGACTTCTATTCGTATTGTTCTAAGTTTGGTTGCAACAGAAGATTTTCATTTAGAACAGCTTGATGTTAAGATGACTTTTCTTCATGGTGATTTGGAGGAAGAGATTTATATGCAGCAACCACTTGGTTATGAAGTCAAGGGTAAGGAGAAACTTGTTTGTAGATTGAAAAAGAGCCTATATGGGCTCAAGACAAGCTCTAAGGAAATGGTATTTGAGATTTGATAGTTTTATGCATGAGCATGGTTATATGAGATGTGAATATGACCATTGTGTTTATTTTAAGAAGCTTGAAAATGGGAGCTATGTTATTTTGTTACTGTATGTGGATGATATGTTGATTGCAGGATCTAGTATGTAGGACATTGGTAAACTTAAAGAAAGGCTAGCTCACACATTTGCAATGAAGGATTTGGGAGTTGCAAAGAAAATCCTTGGCATGCAAATTCACTGAGACATGAAAAACAAGTTGTATTTATCTCAGGAGGCTTATATCAATAAGGTGTTGGAAAGTTTTAACATGTCAATAATTCAAAAACCTGTTAGTACACCTATGGCTGGACACTTCAAATTGAGCAAAGATCAGTGTCCTTCATCACATGAGGAGGTTAAGTACATGACATGTGTTCCCTATGCTTCAGCAGTAGGAAGTCTTATGTATGCCATGGTTTGTACTAGACCAGACATTGCACAGGCAGTGAGAGTTGTGAGTAGGTTTATGGCTAATCCAGGTAAAGAACATTGGAAATTAGTTCAATGGATTTTCAAGTATTTGAGAGGGACATCCGGCATGGAGTTATGCTATGGAGGGTAATATACTTCTATACATGACTATGTTAATTCAGATATGGCTAGAGATTTGGATGGCAAGGTGGAGCACCACTGGATATGTATTCATAGTAGGTGGAATGACATTTAGCTGGATTTTGAGATTGCAGAAGGTTGTGGCTTTGTCTACTACAGAGGTAGAGTATGTTGCAGCTACAGAAGCTAGCAAGGAGAAGATATGGATGAGCAGGTTCATTGAAGAGTTGGGAAAGGAGAAAGAGGATTACAGATTAGTATAGTGATAGTCAGAGCGTGATTCATCTAGAACAGAACTTAGCATTTCCATTCAAGAATGAAACACATTCAATTGAGGTATCACTTCATACGGCAGGTGTTGGAGGATGGGTGACTTGAAGTTAGAGAAAATCCATATGAATGAGAATCCTGTGGATATGCTAATGAAGCCATTGGTAAAGTGAAAATTTGGAGCTTCACTCCGCTTCTAGTTGGTCTTTGAGTTTGAGACTTGAAGAGGAAGAAACGGGCCAAAGAAAAGGATCCAAGGAATGATGATGCACAATTCAAGTGCAACAATTGATCTCCAAGTGGGAGATTATTGAGTATGGAGCTTAATTTCTTCATAAGAAGCTTGCTTTTACATGTTGCTGGATTTGATAGTGACCAACATCGGTCAAGAGGATTCCAGGCATCAGTCAAGGTATAACTGACATCGGTCAGGACATGAATGACATTGATCAAGCAGAGACCGACATTGGTCACTTGTGCGACGGTGATTTTTTTCTTTAATAAGAATTAGAATAAATCTCTTACTTTAAAGATGATTTATTGATTGTAAAAGCATAGTTAGTTTCCCAGAATAGTTATATATGCATGCATGCATTGTATGAGGGTATGAGAACAGAAAATAACAATTGTTTACATGTTAGTTTTCTTGGTGAGCAAGAAATAGTAACTGAGTGAGGAGAAAATCATTAAACATCTTGTGAGGTGTTGGAAGACAATATATATTCATTGTATTTCCTCTGTAAAGCACTGAATAATAATATTGGTCATTTCTTGGTGGACGTAGCCCACACCTAGTGAACCACGTTAAATCTGGTGTTATCTTTCTCTTGTTTATTTTATCTTTTGGTTTATTTCCACATTCATTTCTTGTATGTTTTTATCTAATATTAGATCTGTGCAACAATGTTATATGGTTTAACCCCAAAAAGTATCTTTCAAAATTTGAATAGACAAACCATCATGAGTTAATTGAGAACATGATAAAAGTTTCTTTTTAAGCTTAGGAACAAATAAAACATTATTCTACACACCATTAGCAAATTTTAGTTTTCCTTTCTTTATTGCTTCTAAAGATAATTTATCACCAAGATACACATGTTCATTAATTTTTCACAACATCAAATAAAGAATTTAAAACACCAATCATATGATTTGATACACCTGAATCTAGAATCTATTTAGAATTAGAGGAGATAATCCAACGCAACATATAATCCAATAGTTTTAGGAATATCATTAGATCTATCCTTTTTCCTTAAATTATATTTATAAGAAACAATTTGTGTTTTTTATTTTTATGGATAGGTTTCTTAGATTTGCAATCTTCCTTTTTATGTCCATATTTACTACATTTGTGACATTTACCACTAAATCTAACACATAATTGATCAGAAGAAAAACTTTTCTTATCAACAAAAGAATATTTAGATCTAAATTTTTGATTTGAGAAGGGCTTGCGAGGTTTTAACTTTTAATTCTTAGCAAGAAGTGCCTGAGAAGAATTCTCCTTAGATTTAAATTTTATCATCACTTATTCTTCCTGTATTAGAAGTGAACTCAAGGTATTTATATCAGGTGGATCATTTTCATTCTGATAGTTAGAGTTCAAGATACAAATAAAATTCTTAAATATTTCATGTATATTTAACTGAACAATAAAGTACATTAATTTTTCACCAATTAAATCAAAATTACATCCATCTAATTATGCTTCAATATTTTTAATTTTGTCTAAGAAATTAACTACTTTTCATCTCTTTTCATAGGAGTTGTAAGAAATTCTAAAACGAATTTAATAATTTTAGATAAATGCGTACCTTCATGCATGGATTCTAGTTACATCCATACCTCTTTCGGATGTTTGATAATACTAATGTGTAGAAGGTAATCATCATTCACATTGCGCAAAATCATGGAAATAACCTCTTGCATTCATTGTGAGAATGCATTCATGTTATCTACAGTTGCTTGATGACCGGTGGGAGAAACCTCAGAAGCAGAAACAATTGTCCAGAGTTTCCTCGCCATAAGTTCTGATTTGACCCTGATCTTCCAAATGTTGTAGTTGGTTCCATTCAGGATCTGGGTTTTGTCAAGCACATAAATAGCTGGATGCCATTATTTTCCTGAACTTGTAAAACACACCCCATTATAATATACAATGTACCATAAAGTTAGATACATATTTATAAAAAAAAGTAACACTTTTAATAAAACTAGATCTAAATTTTATAGATATAAAAAACTATTTGATCATAACTAATTTTGTCATTACAATGCACACTAATTAACCTCCCATGATCAAAATAATAACCCACAATATTAAGGGCTCTGCATTATACCCCAGACTTATATAAAAAATATTTGCGACCTTATAGAAGTGAAGAAGAAACCCCTAAGATTGCATAACAACTTCAAATTCTTGAAAAAAAAATAATGTAGACAAAGATCCGACTAGCTTAAATTTTTCGTCTAAATGACCATAATTATGACTTATTTTTGGTGTGTCGTGGTGGTCATTTGACCGTTAATTTTAACATAGTAATTTTTTTTGGAACTTATGAGCTTAAATTTGATGTCTAAATGACCGTCATACTACCTTATGTTTGGTCTGCCGTGATGGTCATTTGACCGTCAAATTTAATAGAGCCAAAACTTGTGTATTTCTAGAATGTGAAATTCCAGAATTTCTTATTCTGTATAATATTAGGGAGGTTATATTTTAATACATTATAATAACCTATTATAATTTATAATGTAAAAAATATATACACTTTAAAAAAGAGGTATATAATTTATATAATGTAAATAAAAAACAACATATAGTCTATAAAAGATTCTAAACTATAGTATTTTTTAAAAAATAAAACATATATCTCTCATTAAAGGGGATTAAAGGACATAGAACAAGTTAAAAGAATTTTACCAGGTGCAAGTAGATTTATAAGAGTATAGATTAACCTAGTGATTTTACAAAGGGGACAAGAATTTCACCTGGCCAATGAATAAATTGAAATCCCTATTTTCATGAACTTTGTCTCCTCCTTCATTTACTATTGATTTTTACCATTGAAAACATTTAAGTTAACACATTAAAACTATAGAAATATAGGAATTTTTTTTCATATTATTTATCCCTTACTAGGTCTTTCACACGAGTTTTCACGAAAGGTAATAATCTTTCCAATTGTTTTCCTCATATGCATTCACATTAGTTTTTCACAAGACAAAAATATTAGATTGCACAAAAAATGGAAAGAAGGGGGCTTGATCATTTTAAATACCCTTTCAGGTTGGTTGAAAAAACCCGTAAAATTAAATAGATTAAATACAATAACTTAAACCTAACTTATTTAATTTAAACCATGCTCTGATACCATGTTAGAATTTAGAGGATTCTAACTATTACGAATTTAATCAACCAATGCATTTAAATATTAACATAAACCATAAAAAATTAAATGTTAAACATTATGCAATGTAATAAATAAAATTACATAACATATTAATTAATTAATACATACCAAAAGTAAGAACGCAGTGACATAGTGTTTATAGTGGAAAACCCTAAATAGGGTAAAAACCACTGTGAAATAACCTTTTACTTTCCAAGAACCAAAATTACATCCAGTAACTTTCACCTCCTCCTTTCAACCCTAATCACAAGGGTAAAATAATATTCACCTTTAATATTTCACTCAAACATATCAAATGAGGACCTATAGTCCTTTTCATATTTGATGATTAGGTATGTCTCCTGACCCACCTTTTCAACCTTATCGGTTGACACATATACCTAGGTTTATAATATTTAATATTATAAATATAATCATTTTATAATTTAAATATCTAACTGAAAGTATATACCTAGGTTAGCATATTTAATAATAGAAATATAAATATTTCATATTTTTAAATATTAACTTATATATATATATATATTAGTGATGGACCCATATACATTAAGGGTTGGCCAGACCACTTAATCATTATGTTCCAATAATCATTTTAGCATTTCCTCGTACTAATGTCCCAAGGGACATTTATGCTCCATTATTTTGCTATTCCCGTAATTGTCTATGACACCGAGCTAGTCGACGATTTTGGGTTTCATTAGCCCGCAGTGAACAACTCTTGCTTGGGCCACTTGGGACATCCAAACCCAACATACCCACATAGTTTTCACTTTCCTCCTTTCATCAACTCGATGCCAACGTTCCGAGCTGATCTACGTACATATTGCTTCAAGCCCTAGATTGAATCATCTCCATCTCCGTTGATGCCTTCATGGCCGGTCACCTCCACCACTTTGCACCATGTAGTTGAGCCAAAACTAGGATTGAGATGACTTGTTTGGTCTGCCATTTGTGTCGTGTCTGTGAGTAAGCCTCTACATCATCGATTTTCACTTAGGATTCCAGAGAATGCAATCCCGAATTATGTCTTTTCAACAACTTGACAAGTTACAATAACATGATTAACTTTTATTGGTAGGTATGATTGCTTACAAATAGGCTCGACATGTATGTCCCATTGGCTAGCAGTTGGAGAAAATGATGACTCATAACCCCTTAGCTTGCCAACACCTTCACGTGAACTGACTTAATCAAGTTATCCACTACCTTTCATGCCACTGGGTTGAGAATTTCTGAAAAAATCTCGCATCGAAATCTGCATCAATTTTTGAATTTTCTTCTCAAACCACTTTGCATCGGGTTCAAAGCCATGATTTCAACGATGATCTCTTCATGTGTTTTGTAATTTTTTTGGGAACATTTATCAAGTTATTGAACTTCTTGAGTGCATTTTATAGGTAATTTGGATTTTCCAAACATTCAATCTGAGCATCGCATAGGATTGTGTAATTAAATCTAGATTGGAAATCAAGATTAAAATATACCTCTCCCTCAGTGGTCTTACAATGATTTCACGATCATCAGATTGATATGATTTTTAATCTCCTTAAAATGGGGGGGTCCATGCAAATTTTATCTCAATTACCTTTCTGAATGGCTCGAGGTATTTAATGTTTAGCAATTGAACATTGCCTTATCTCGGTCGAGCATGGATCTTCTCCTCACAAGCTTCTCTTCTTACATTATCATCTCGGCATGTTGGGTTTACATTGGTGAGACCCTTTTATGAATAGAATCGGTGGGTTCACATTTTATAAATTTTGGTGAGCTCCACCATCAGCTTGGCTCCCCTATAACATAACTCAGTAGGCAACCTACTTAGCATGATCTTTTACTTAAAGCATAATCATCTCCTTTTGAATTTACAACCACATCCTGTTTAACTTGGCTTGTTATGCAAGGCTCGTTCCTTTATCAAAACGGCTCGATGGGTGCCCACTGCAAATCGTTTCAACAATCTTGATTAGCTCATATAATATCTCAATTAAGAGATCGAATGCAACAATTTGATGGCAAATTTTGAACCATTTGAGAATCTCGGCACTTCGAAGAGTAGCTCGTCTTTTAAATATATATCAACTGAATTTCAAAAGGCACAACTCAGTCTTCTCAAATACACATCAAAACCAATCGGTGTTTCTTTTTGGTGCATGAATGCATGACAACTCGCTCATATTTGTAAAGTAGCTCAATGAGTTCCTATAGGAGCCAAAGGCTCTCCTTTAAAGTCCACCTCCCTTATATATTTTAATGGAATTATTGGGCCTCCTGGGTGTATCAGAATTATGAGTTGAGGGTGTATCTTAGACAAATTACCAGATTTTTGTTTCACTTGCAAGCAAATTCCTATTACTGTCATTGTGCAAGCTTGCTCATTTGTCTGATTTTACAATTGGAGTGAAATGGGATAACAATCACATTTAATACCATGAGGGAAAGATGGAAAGTGTGCTTATAGATCTATTGTATACATGAAAAAGGGGTTAAGATGGAGTTTGTACGAGGAAAATATGTTCTCCTTAGGGGATAGTCTTAGGTCTATGCCCCAGCTCTAAGAAATATGACGCAAAATTATCAACGTAGGAATTTTGCAGAGGATGGGAAAGATGATAGATGTGATAATATTTTTGGGGATGCTTGATTTTTATATTTTTAATAAGGATGATTAATACAAGAATCCTTCAATGTCATGATATAAAAGAGTAGCCATCCTTTGAGGGAGTGGTCTAAGATTAGGATTTTGCTTATGGGATTTTTTATTTTGATTTTTATATGGAAGGATGAGATATGCATGATAGCTATCCTTCAAGGGATCAGTCTATAGTTTTGACAATATTTGCTTTATATGAATAGCTATCCTTCAAGGGATACATTTTTTTTGGACAAGATAGCTTTTGATATGAGCATCCTGACTTGTGACTTTTGGATAAAGTTGGTGATAGTCAATTAGACCACTTGGAGAGGGCAAGATAAGATGTATAAGTGACACCTATGAACCCTTAGCATGGTTCTGATAGGTATATAAGAGGGTGATGGATGTAATGATTGTGGGGTTCCCACCTAGAAGGAGGAACTTATCTGTGAGGAATACACTATGAGCAGAGCCATGGTGTCCATATTTAAGGTCATAGATAGGCTAGTGACAGTAGACCACATAATTTTGAATCATTACAATGAGAGATGGAGATGGTCAATGGTGGATGTAAGATCTTTAATATGTGATTAAGGTCATGTTGGTAGGTATGTTAATAATAGAAAGGTCACAAGTGTAAGGCATTAAGAGGTTCTGTCTCTAGTTTACCATCAAGGGAGTCTAAGTGATAGGCTTCGAACCCATACTTATGTGTGATAATATATAGTCCAATCCAGTCGGGAGAAAATTTCCATGTTGGCTCCTTTCTAGAGTAGTGACATTCTAATTTTTTTTAAGCCAAGGTCCTCGATGTTAAAGTTGTGTTCCTTGAGATGTTTATTATAGGAAAGTTTAATACACTCTTGGTAAATATTATTATGTTGAAGAGTGATTAAGTGACGCTTATATAGAAATTCGAGTTGGGCTAGAATATCTTAACAATAGTATTAGTCAGAGATGAAGTCACGGAGAGATACACATAAGGATGGGATTTGGACTTCGAGAGGAAGAAAAAATTCAAATCTATAGATGAGAGAGAAAGTAGTAGTTTCTGTAGAGGTGCAGATGTTACTCTGATAATCCTAAAGGTGCAGATGTGAAGATGCGAATTACATCCTAATTTGTTTATTTTTTTAGTGAGAAGGTTGTGGAGTTTTTTTTAGTGGCTTAAGCTCTGCCGTTAACTTAAGGATAATAAGAAGAAGATAGGATAAGATTAATAATAAAAGAGTCACAAAACTTCTTGAGGTATTTGTCAAGGAAAATTTAAGATCCCCCTAAAAACAATTTGCAGAAAGTCGTTGGTGAATTTGGAAAAATTGCCTTTTGCGCTAATGGCGAATATGAAGAAAATGTAAATATGTTTTCGATCGGTAACAGTTTTTATGCTATCGGTCGATAACATATATTATGTTGTTCACTGATAGTATATGATGTCAGAAAAAAATACATGCAATTATTTGAAAATCCATTTTTGACAATAGCAGTTAAAATGTCCGACTCGACGAGAAATATGTCCTCCCAAAATATGGTGCAAGCAAACAAAATTCCATGCTTTTTTTAAAAATTAGTCTAATGAGATCACTATAAAATGCCACCGGATGGTAGCTTTTTTGTATGCTACTGACATGTAGCATAAAATATGTTGTCGATTGACAGTATAAAAAAATGCTACCGACTGGTAGCATATTTTATGCTACTGGCCGACAACATTGAGGTGAATATTGTGAATTTCTATTTTATAGGAATGGTGAATTGACCCCTAAAATTAACTTGTACCCAAAAAAATTTGGCGACTCAGTCCTAATTCCTAACCTAAAATTTTGCCAATTTCAAAATTCAAAAACTAGAATATTCATGAATTAACGAATATTTGCCACTAAAATTTTCCCTGGTCTTTTTTTAAAAGAAATTTCCATTATCCGTGATGATTTTATGGGGAACACCAAAGTGGCAGATGATGTGTTGATAGATGAATTCAACATTTTTGTTAGCTTTGGTGGATGTGAGTGGAATTGATTCTACCCACTTGGTTAAGTATTTGGTAGCGGTGATGATGGAATGATGATGCTGAGAATAACATGGGTTGATGAGACCAATGAGGTTAAGGCCCCATTGAGCCGAATGTAAGGCCTGACTAGGGAGGTAGATAAGATTGGAATGTTGCTAGCATTTGGTACACTTTTTAACATATTCACAACAATCTTTATTGAGAGTGGGTCAATAATAGCCTAGGAGAAGGACACATTTAGTGATAGCTAAACCATTAAAGTGTCCACCAAATATACAATCATGGACTTCTTGGATGGCACATGTAGATTCAAATGATTTAAGCCAACGTAGAAAAATGCCCTTGAAGCCACATTTGTAGAGGATGCTACTAAGGATGACATAATAGTTAGTGCGTTAAAGGAATGACATCCTTCCATTTTTAGATAGGTTGGAGGGAATTTTAGATATGGATAGGTAGTTAAAGATCTAGGTATACCATATATTAGATTGATGGCTGTCAATGTGATTGACGCGAGGGAGTTCATGGGTGTGGGATGGTTGATCAAGACAATGGACAAAAAAAAGGTTTGATTTCTTCGGTTACCCATGGGATGAGGTATTCGAGGAAAGACATAGTTTATGCAAAATTATTAGATGAATGAGGGACATATTGGATGATGTATTGATCAAAGGCATCAAGAAGAAAGTCGAAAACATCCTTGTATTTTTGAAGGAATTCATTTTTGCATTGATAAGTTCCTTTGACTTGATTAATGATAATTTGAGAGTCACCGTAGATGTAAATGATTTAGGCGTTGAGGATGAGAAATTCAGAGACCCAAGATGAGGGATTCATACTTAACCATGTTGTTAGTGCATTTGAAGTCAAGATTTCAAGACATGGGGATAGGAGTATACTAAGGATGAATGACGATAACATCGGTACCTCACCCTTACTGAAACTTGGATCCATAAAAGAAAAGTGTCATTCTAAGGGTAGAAAATTCATGATCAAAAGTATGGATGGATTTGTCTAGAAATTGTTCATAAGGAAGATGATTGTCTGAAAGGGGGGACTTCAATGAGTTAATCAGCGATGGCTTGGCCCTTATATATTTATGAGAGATAAACTCTAGGTCAAACTCGATCATGAGCATGAGCCAACGAGTGATCCGATCATTATGATAAAGCTTGGAATGTATGGTTTTAGGAAAACCGAAGCTAGTGATAATGAATGTTTTTTATTGAGTAGATAATGGTGAAACTTGGAACTGGAAAAGGATATAGTGCAACACAGTTTTTCAGTTCCAGTGTAGTGGGTTTCATAATCAAGGAGAGTGCGGCTAATATAATATATAGCCTACTCCATGCCTTACTTGTTGCCTTGCACCATCATATAACCTAGAGCATGATCAGAGATAGAGATGTAGAGATAGAAAATATCCCCCTCAGATGGAGGTGTGAGTACAGGTGGAGATAGAATATATTTCTTGAGATCATCAAAGGCCTTCTAAAAATTGGCATCCAAATTGAATTGGGTGTCTTTCGAAGTAGATGATGAAAGGGTTGACAACGGTCAGAAAGCTGTGAGATGAAATGACAGACAAATTGAAGTCTTCCCTAAAGCCTACATATTTTCTTGAGATTATAAGGAGAGGAGGCATATCGAGGATGGATTTGATTTTAGTGGTGTCAACATCAATGCCCTTGATAGAAACAATAAAGCCAAGGATTTTTCTAGTTAGAAATCCAAACACACACTTGGCGGGATTAAGACGGAGGAATAATTGAATAAGACTTACAAAGAGGATTTCAAGGATGGAAAGATGGTCTTGTCATTGTTTAAATTTTCCCAAGAGTTCGTCAACGTAATCCTCTACGGTTTTATGGATAAGGTCATGGAATATATATGTCATAACACACTAATAGGTGGCCCCCACATTCCTCAAACCAAAGCGCATGAAAAAATATTAGAAGGTTCCCTAAAGGGTTATGAATTAAATTTATGTTGGTCTTATGATGTGATGAGAAAATTATTATAACCAAAAAAAATATCCATAAGAGAGAGCATCTCATGGCCAGATGTCAAGTCAACTAACTGATCGATGTTGGGAAGGGGAAAGTCATCCTTAGGGTAAGTGATATTTAAATATCAAAAGTCAGTATAGATGCAAATATTTCTAGAGGCTTTTGCAAATAGGAAAAATGTTCAAAACCCACTTTAGATAGTCGATAGGATGGATGAAGTTAGTGGAAAGAAGGTGCAAGTGCATTCAGCGAAGAGTTTTCTTAATTAGATTGACGTCGGGAATGGTGATGATGTTATGGAAAAATATGGATGGATCAAGGCCTATCATGTCAGCGTTATGACCATATGAAGGCTTGGCTATGTTTGTAAAGAAACGAGGTAAAGGCCTCAATTTCTTGCAGATCTAGAGATTGGCCGACTTTAAGGATGTGAGGCTTCTGTGGGGTCTCAAAGTTGATGTCGATAGTGGATTCATTGATAAGGGTGGATGTGTCAGGAGGTAAGGCCTTATAAATATGAGAATATTCTACCCTCGTGTCAGAAAGGATGCATTTATCATCGGTGCATTGGAGAATATCGATGGTATGGGAATCCTCCTCTACCATATCAGGGAAATTGAGAGGAAGGGAACTAGTTTCACCCGCAGTCTGGTAAATGAACAATCCGAGGGAGATGGTGAAGACTAAAAAAATTCAAAAGAAAGGGACACAGTTTCATCCATGTCTATGGTATCATTAGATGGAGAAGGAATGGTTGATGAATCGATGTTCATGGGAGATTGAGAAGGATACGCAGGGGTTTCAGTGGTTGTTCCTTGAAACCCAATCCAAATTTATCACGAGGCTTGCAGGATTGGATAATGAACAGATCATGCATACCTTGTTCATAGCTTCCTAAACCAAATCTCTTCCAGGCCCAATGATGGAGGTATGTGTAGGTGAAGGATTTATTATATAGGAATTCAAATCCATTGGAGTATGGCTTGGTATGAGGCTGATCATCGATATGGGATGAAGGGCGATCAATTCCACCATAGATGAGGTTGGTTTTGAGATGATGCAAACCAAAGAAAATGATATACCTGACGTCTGATTGATACATATGTGCTTTATGGGGTCTACCAAGTTGAATAAGGGAGGGAAGATAATTGAGAGCGAGGAATTGATACTCCCCTAGAGATAGATGTTACATCACATTGTCAAGATATTTTTCATTAGGAAGCTTAGATGCATGTACAAAAGAATTGGTGGATGCTACGAAGGATAATTGTTGGTTTGGGATGAGTACGTCATTTTGTCGATAAGTCAAATGACATGCTTTGAAGGGAGGAAGATCAATGGGAAGAGTATGGATCTTCCCCACATGTTCATATTTGATGCAAAGATGAAGGGTGGAGGGGACACAACATGACACGAATTCATGGGCGTCAAAGCAATACATTGTATTGAAAATACCCTTGACAATGTAGAAGACTTCATGGAGGAGTTTATCTCCAACGCAGATAGGGAGAATCAGTGTGCCTAAAGTAGGGGCCACTGTAACACCTACTTTTCAATGCTTTAAATTAAGGGATTTTTTTTAATATTTCCCAAACTAACTCTTGTCTTCAGTGATTTAAATGTAAAACATTTAAATCCATCAACAATGTAAAATACAATTCATTAGATAATAATCAATAAACCATGTGCATAGCTATGGGTTGACTAGATCTACTCTATCCCAAATAGGTTACTCTTTCGAGTCTGTATAATAGTATACAAGTGGTACCTTCCCCAGGAATTGATTTACAAGTGATGTCTTCTAAGTATCTACATAGAACTCATTCAATCGAATTCCATCTGACATATTACACATTTGATTAGAACTTGGTGAACTTGACAGTGTAGTTCATAGATTACACTACTTAGGCGAAAGTTTAAGAGTCATGCTTGCATGCTCAGTTTCATGATGGCATATAAGTCAACTGAAAATTTCCCCTTCACCATATTACGTGTTCACTTATCATGATTGAATTTTTTAGTTGAGTTGAATCAATTACATGTTACATACGAGGTACTGAACCTAT
The DNA here is from genome assembly GCA_019776745.2 of Taxus chinensis. Classification (NCBI taxonomy): domain Eukaryota; kingdom Viridiplantae; phylum Streptophyta; class Pinopsida; order Cupressales; family Taxaceae; genus Taxus; species Taxus chinensis. Next base: position 266,669,713 of record CM034155.1, read on the forward strand.
TCTTCATGTGTGAAGGAGAAACTTTGTGCCAACCTAGGTTGCCTATGGGATAGAAAATTCTTACGTAATTAATTGTTTCATTACCCATCCGTTTCCTTCTCTGTATCAAACTCAAATTGTTACAGAGGTAACTATTCCATACTCGATAAACAAATTTCATAACTTAGTGTGACACAATTCCTTCTAGTTATGACAGTATTAATAAATGGACCTCAAAAGGATAACCTAGGTTATCAGCTATATAGTAGTGTTCGCTTAATGAATTTTGTTATTAAATGAAAGCTACTTTATAGAAACCATCTGATGTTGGCCTATCAATTCCCAATTATTAGGAATATCATAACACATGGTTTATTTAATTATAATTAAATCAATTTTATGACAGGTTTCCCCAATATCGCAACGATATATTTATTGCATCAATTACGTTTCTAACGTTCATAAAATTAGTTTTTGTAAAAGATCGTATTCATTTTCATGCATTATTTATTTACATCCATTATACATCTTAAATATAATTTAAGATAACTTTTTGCATTATTGTCATAGTCCATAATTTCTTCATTATGCCTTAGATGTATTATTCCCTTAAGTATACATTTTACTATACTTATACTCATAATAGTTAATCAATAATCATGGCTGTTTTATTTTTAGATAATTAAATGGATCTTAATTAACCATAAAATAATTAAAGAGATAAACCTTAGCACATAAAATCCATATATCATTAATCATACATTTTTCATATAATGTTGAATCCAATAAGTAGAACAATATAATTTCACGACAAATATTGAACCACTTTATAAACAATATCCCAATGATAATTACAAGTACATTATCCCTTTTCCGATATGGTACACTGATCACATTAGGCTAGATTTCCTTTCCATTTAAACAGGACAATGAAGCATATGTTAACTTTTACAATAATGGCATGCATCTATTTACAACTTAACATCACAGTCAAACATCCTAATTAAACTTAATCTTTATTAGACTGTCATCACCAATCCGGCACTATGATAATTCTTCACCGGGAACTCCTCGTGCTATGAGTATTTACTAATGCACAACTTTTAGTTTGGTGGATGAAATCTAGAAACACAACAACAAACATAACACAAGAATACCATAGACTATGATAAGAAGGAATGATGATAAATCTGAAATATAAGTGTAAATTATAATATCAACATGAAATTGTTACAATCTCACCCATGAGGTACTTCAAGTGTTACTGACTTCACTTGCCTTCCAACAATAACTATGGGAGAAACTTCACAATTACACCTCTTAATGGCTTCTTTAACACACCTTCAAACTTATGGCTTCCTTTACACACTTACTCATACAATATTTCTCACTACTTCCTTCTATGCTAAATGAGGGGGGGTGGCCTCTCTATTTATAGAACTTCCAGGCTTATCCATCTTATCTCTAAGATAGGATAAGAAATCTACTCTGACGAATCATATTCCATACCTTAACTCTTATCTATACATGTAAGCTTATCTTTTAAGATAAGATAAACCTTATCATTTCACATGGGTTCCACATTTTTAGACTTTTTACAAATAAAATACACAAAATATTTATGACCTCACTCTTTGTCCTTATTACCAATATAATATTTCTAATTCCTAATCATGTAGACCCTACTTCTCTACTTACCCTAACTTTGACATTTTAACATTACTGGACCACTTACGACAAATATTTACTTTTTACCACAACATTCCTATTGTACTTTGACTATTACCGTACTATACATTATTGGCGGCGTCGTACTGGCAGCGCCGTTATCTTCTATCGGACGCTACTACTAATTATACTTAACAACATCCTATTCCTAATACATACATTAATGAAATAGAAATTACGGAGGAAAATTTTAGTGTCGACATCTTCCCCCTTCCTAGCTTCTACTCCGTCCTCAGAGTAGACTATTCTGGTGCTTGGAAAATCTTCAACTTGTCGTGGTTGACCCATTTCGTAATGGGAGTGCCATCCAATTCCTCCAGTCGGTACGTACCATTTTCATGCACAGCTGCTATTTTGTAGGGCCCCATCCATTTTGGAAGAAATTTTCTTTGTCTTCTTTTTTTGTATCTGGAATCATATACTAGAACCAAGTCATTCACATGAAATGGAGACCAACGGATCTTTTGATCAAAGTATTCCTTCTGCTTCATTTTCTTCTTATAGCTTGTATCTTTTGCTATTTCCCTCATTTCCTCTAGCAAATGAAGATGTACCAACCTTTCTTTTACTGAATCACTTTCATCCATCCTTTCATTTTTCATAACTCTCAAAGTGGGAATATCAAACTCAATAGGAAGAACTGGATCAATGCCATAAGCCAACTGAAATGGGGAGTATCCTGTTGCTGACTTTGATGTTTCCCTATATGCCCACAATGCTGCATGAATCCTTTTATCCCACTTATGTACCTGCAAGGCTGCATCTTTTGCTAGAATTTGACACAATACAAAATTTGTTCGTTCCACCTGTCCATTTGTGCTTGGCTTGTATGTTGTTGCCTTCCTGTGCTTAATAGAAAATTTATTGACTAGGGCTTCTACTACCTCATTAATGAAGTGGCTTCCTTGATCTGTTACAATTTCTAATGGACAACCAAATCTGGTGACAATGCGTTCATATATGAACCTTGCCACTTCATCCATGGAAGTTGTTTTCAATGGCCTAGCTTCAACCCACTTGGTTAAATAATCTGTGGCAACTACAATATACTTATTTTGGCATGGGGTAGTTGGAAGTGGACCTACAATGTCTATTCCCCACTTTTCAAAGGGACCAAGTGGAAGAATAGGGCATAATGGAGCTGATGAAGTCTTACGGTTACCATGTGTTTGACAAATATCACATGTCTTACAATAATTATAACAATCTCTAAAAAGAGTGGGCCAGTGATAACCTGCATCCAAGATCCTTCTTGCTGTAAGTTGTCCAGAGAAGTGTCCTCCACATGTACCATTGTGGAATTCTTCTATCAGCTCCTTCCCTTGATCACGTCCAACTGCCCTCTTGTACTGTCCATCAGGTCCTATTCGAAATAATACTCCATGCAGAATAGAATATGGACGACTGGCTTGAGTAATCTTTCTCTTAGTCTTTGCATTGGCACCATTAGGAAACTTGAATTCATTCAGATAATTCCAAATATCTATGTATTCACTAGGGATTGTGTCAAGGGATAACAATGCTGCATCTGGGAAATCATCATCATCACAAGATGAACCTAAACCATCATAGGCTCGAGAGAGTGCATCTTCATTGACATGCTTCTTTCCTGGCCTATCTATAATATCAAATTCAAATTCTTGTAGCAAAATTATCCATCTTGCTATCCTCCCTGATGGGTTAGGCTTATTTACAATATATTTTAGAGCCTGATGATCTGTTACAACTATAAATTTCTTACCCTAGCAAGTAATTTCTAAACTTCTTTACAGCAAAAATGATAGCCAGAGCCTCTTTTTCAGTTACAGTATAATTTACCTCAGCACTGCTCATTTGTCTGCTCCCAAAGTAAATTGGATGATCATTCCCATTTTCATCCTTTTGGCTCAAAGTACTTCCTAGTGCTGCATTTGTGGCATCAGTATACACAATGAATGGCTTGCTCCAATCTGGATTCTTTAAAACAGGTGAAGACACCAGGGCTTCCTTCAGTTGTTCAAAAGCTTCATGTGCCTTATTTCCTGGTTCATAAGTAACATCCTTCTTCAAGAACTGGGTTAGTGGCTGTGCAATCTTTGAGAAATTCTTGATGAACCTTCTATAGTAACCCACATGGCCTAAAAATGATCTCAACTTACTTCTATTCATAGGAAATGGTAACTCTTTGATTTTTGAAACTTTATCAGGATCAGTACCAATACCATCTCTGGATACAACATGCCCTAACAAAACACCTTTAGAACATCCAAAGACACACTTTGTAGGGTTTAGTGAGGCTTGTGCTTCATCTAACCTTTGAAATGTTGTCTCCATCTGGTGTAGGTGGTCCAAATTTCTCCCATAGATGCAAAAATCATCCAGAAATACTCTGATGAAGTTCCCAATGTAGGGTTCAAACACCCTATTCATCAAACACTGGAATGTTGCTGGAGCATTACACAACCCAAAAGGTATAACTCTATAAGAAAACGTTCCCCAAGGAGTGGTGAACGTGGTCTTCAACTAATATTTCTCTACTATACGAACTTGGTTGTAGCCACTATATCCATCAGCAAAACTATAGCACTCCTGGCCAGCTACTTCGTCCAAGATCTGATCTGAGAATGGAAGAGGGTAATGATCCTTCTTTGTTGCCTTATTGAGCTTCCTGTAATCAACACAAATGTGTAGCTTCCCATTCTTTTTTATTGAGATCACAATGGGAGAAACCCATTTTGAATTCTCCACAGCAAATATGAATCCTGCATCAAGCAACTTATCTATTTCTTCTTTTACAGTCTTGGAAAAATTAGGATTCATTCTATATGGCATTTACTTTATGGGCTTAGCACCATCTACTAGCTCAATAGAATGTTCTACCCAACTTACTTGATGGAGTTCCTTGTAATCAAAAGTGAATATGTGTATGTACCTTCGAAAGAGCTGGAGGTAGGATTCCTTCTCACTCTCCATCACAGCATCACCAATCTTTATTTGTTGGAGACGATCATCAATTTCTTCTTCAGATAATTTTATGGGGTCATGAGTCGGTGTGACTGGAAGGATATCCATGACCGAAACATCAACCTCACTTTCTTCATCTTCAGTGTCCACTTCACTAGTACTAGAGTAATCAAAGGATTTCCAATCATCAGTTTCATCACTTGAATCCACAAGTTCTGCCTTATGATGCTGAGGGATCATGTTTATTTTCACCCTCTCTCTACCACATCCAAGTGTCATGAAGCCTTCATTCCAGTAGTTTCTTGCATGAACTCTCCTTAGCCATGGTCTTCCTAACAACATTGGGTACGCAACAGTACCATTTTTCATTACCTGAAAGTCTACCACACATACAACACCCATAACAGATATTGCCACATTTGAAACTACACCTTCTGGTTTAGTTTTTCCCTTATTTAATGACCTTAACATAAGTGTTGAGGGGCGATCAATTTTTAAACCCAACATATTCATTACAGACTCGAGTCATTACATTAACTGCAGCACCTCCATCAACTAAGACATCATGAATTGAAATACCATTACATAATACCTCAGCTTGTGGAGCATAGGGATCCGCCTCTGCCTCCAAAACAGGGACCTCAACCTCCTTCCTTCGTCGAGCATTGAGTCCACTTCACAGCTCCCGCCTCTTCTCAGAAGACATAGCCAAGAGTTGACCATATGTAATATTTGCAGGCCTTTTGGACAGATCTTCTAAGATGGAGTATGGTCCTTGTCCCTGTGAAATCAGAAAATCCTGCACACCCAACTTTCTTCTCCTATGTTTCTTACTAGTTTCTCCTTTCATCTTCTTAGGATCATTTCCATCTTGGTTATCTTTTTCTTTCTTTCTTTTTGTTACAAACACATCTACTTCATTATTTATGCTCTTATCTACTACATCAAAAGAATTCACAGGTGCTTTTCCTTTATCATTATCTCTTGTACCAGATGTAGAAGCTCTATCTGGACAATTATACTTATAATGACCCTTTTTATAACAACCATAACATACAACTTCAGAAATATTTCTTTTTGGACCTCTATCTCCTCCCTGAGAACTAAATTCTTTTCCTTGAAGAAGATTAATAGTTAACTGGCCCATCTTCCTGAGCAGATCTTCATACTCAATAGATGTACTAGGAGAAATATTTGTGCTCACCAAGAGTGGTTGTGGATTCTGGACCAAAGGTGCTGGTGTAGGCTCTACTTTAGCAACAATTTCTTTGGGCTCCTCTTCCATGCTTTCTTCTTGCCTTCTTGCAATCTCCTTTGCTTGTTCAATGGTAGCTGGGTGGTCATACTTCACTCGTTGTCTAATCTCTGGCTTCATCCCAAGAATGAAGTGCTTACAGAGGAGATTATCCATGCCATTCATCAACCCATCCGCTAATCCTTCCTTCCGGATCTGGGCATCGAGCTTCCTCCTTAGCTCTAGAACACACGAGCATGATAATCTCTTATCTTCTCCTTCTCTCCTTGGGATAGATTTGTGATCTCGATCATGAGATCTACATATTTTTGTTGTTCACCAAATTCTTCAAGAAAACTTTTAGTTAATAAATCCCATGAGTTTTTCACATTATCACCTAGTGTTTCAAACCACCTAAGTGCTGAACCATCCAAAAAGGTAGGAAAAAATTCAGTCCATTGTTCCCTTCTTATAAGGCCATTACAAATACAAGATCGTTTAAACTCTTGAATGAAAGAGGAAGCATCTTCATTAGATTGAGCTGAAAAAACAGGAATCTTTCCCCATTTTCAAAAGTAACCACAGTGAAATACCAACCCACAAGTACAATCAACAAGACTTATGTGCACAAATAATTGGAATCACTATAATAGAAAGTGACTTTACACCTTTCTACAGTAAAATAGAAATGACCACGGTAAACTATGGTAAAACTTGACTTACTGCGGTAAAAAATTGACTTTACTGTGGTAAACACTATTCACAGTAAAAAGTGAAGTTACTGCGGTAAATACTATTCATGGTAAAAAGTGACTTTATTGTGATAAATACTATTCACAACTACTTTACCATGGTAACTACTATTCATGGTAAAAATGACTTTACCATGGTAACTACTATGCACAGTAAAAATAAGGTTACCCTCCAAATGTTTTCTGACTAAGTGGGAATATCTCTCCAGAAAATCCACCAACGAGGAATGGTCCGGCAACAGAACCAAAATGTCATCACCAATCCGGCACTATGATAATTATTCACCGGGAACTCCTCGTGCTATGATTATTTACTAATGCACAACCTTTAGTTTGGTGGATGTAATCTGGAAACAAAACAACAAACATAACACAAGAATACCATTGACTATGATAAGAAGGAATGATGACAAATCTGAAATATCAAGTGTAAATTATAAGTATTAACATGAAATTGTTACAATCTCACCCAAGAGGTACTTCAAGTGTTATTGACTTCACTTGCCTTTCACCAAGCTCTATAAGAGTAAAAATTTCAAAATTTTGAGTTTAAGTGTTTTTCTCTGAAGTGCCTAAGTCGTGAAATTGAAAAAATCTGTGTTTTGGGTCATTTTGTGTGATTTTCGGGCCTGTCGGAACTTTTTGTCCCAACTGTCCCAAGTACGAAAGTGCACTCTGTTCCCCGATCGGCCGAAATCCCCGAAGCTGTCCCATTTTCGGGCCCGTCGGAAAGTTTTGTCCCAAGTGTCCCAAAACTTATTGTGCGAGTTGTTCCAATTTCGTACTAACTTTCATGTTTCAAATGTCCCAAAGATAAAAAGTGCGAGCTTTCCAATTTTTGGCCGAAACTCCCGTGTCGCGTACTTCAAAGCTCCTTGTCCCAAATCAAAAAATGCAAGCTGTTTCAATTTCACCCGAACCAGCCAAACCACGTACTCCGGAACTTTTTGTCCCGAATGTCCCAAGTCCAAACGGGCCCACTGTTCCAATTTCGGCCGAAATCACCCGAACCGCGTACTCCGCGCATTTTCGTCCCAATCATTCCAAAAAGCATTTGTGCATCCTCTCCCTGTTTCACCCGAATCGGCCGAGCCGCGTGTTTCGCGCATTCGCGTCTCACATGTCCCAAGCGTACCAAGTGTCATTCACACTTAGTTTTTCCCGCTCACTCCGAGTATGATGCTATTCAAATTGGTGGTTGTGTATTCAATGCGCATTAAATTCATTCCTCTCTCCAAACGGCTATATAACGAGCATTTCCCCTTTGCATTTTTCACATTGCTTCCATGCTATCTTTGCTCGAACCCTTGCAATTTGAAAACCTGCGCAAATATCCCCTCCCTTTGCAAATTCCTTCCCGAGTCTAGGTTGCAGCTCCGAGACTATCAATATGAAGATCAAGTTTCAGGGACAGGAGCAAATTTCTCCGCTTGAGTCTGCTGTTAGCAATATTGGGGACAGCGAAGCTCGTCATCTCGACTTCGGTGATTTTTGGGCAAGAATGGCTGATGCAAACCCTACACCAATAGCACAAACGATTCATGATAGTGGTTTGGCTTTTGCCGGTGGTTTCCCAATCTCAGTACAGTGTGCTGATACTGTGCTTTCATGCGGAGCTCACTTCGACCCCGCTTCGAGCGAATTGACAAATGTACATGGGGAACTCATTGCCAAGCTGGACGCTGCCGCCATTGGCGCTGCTCTGAGGATTCCGGAGTTGGAAAATGCTATAGTCGTCTCCCGGGATCAAGCACAGACCCTATTCGATCAAGACAGTGACAAATATAAGGCGCGAGTGGCGAAGTCTTGGTTGAAGAACCCTAAGAAAGGTGCTTCTCGCCTAACCAAAACCCTCTTCCGAGCAGATTTCAATGAGGAATTGTCAGACTTCATAATCCTGCTGGCTCGGGTTATGGGTTTGCCCTCCACCAATGAGTTTCATTTCTGGATGTGCCCGCTCATCAGCATGGTGTGCGAGGGAACACAAAACATCAACTGGGCAGAGATCATCAGTATGAATTTGGCGGAGCAGCTATCCAACGTTCAGCAAACAAAGAAGTTCTATATGACTTCATACCTGATGTATACCCTAGCAGCATCAAGGCAGTGGTTTGGTTTCTCCTATATAGATGCACACAAAGATGATCCAGTGTATGCCTATTGCCCGCAGTTCACCCTGGAGACCAGCAATCGGAATTTCAGAAGGGTCAATGATGCTTTCACCATGTACGTGGTCAGATTGCTCGAAGGTGATACTGCTAGAAGGTTTTCAGATGAAGCCATGAACCTGATATCGCAGTATGGAGCCTATTTCATCCAATTCAGGAAATTTTCCTATATCAGGCTTGCTGGCTATGAAAGCACTCCTCTACGGCTTCCCATGTTCTGCAATGATAAAATGGCCTTGATAGAAATATGCAGGCAACTAGACAAGTTGCACAGAACTTGCAGAGACAAGAAGATTTCTGGCTTGCACTTTCCCATCTCTCTGGGAAACTACACATGCAAAACAGCTCTGGATGCTCAGAACATAGAAAGAGCCCTGGTCCCTATCACTGTTCATTTCTTCAAGCCAAGAACCTGCTTTGACTTGAAGAAGTTTATTGAACAGAACATCAAGATAATCTACCATCATAGGGCAGATACAGAAGACTACTGGGCTGACTGTGCAGATGATTTTGAAGCCAGGAGAAGGCATTGTGGCAGGTTCTCCCTGCAATTGATTCAAGAACTCGGTCTGTACCAAGTTCCTGAAGGTCTCCAGGATGACAATTCTGACCTATACTCGTATGAGTATGAAAATGTGATTAAGCACACCCCTCTGGAGGACCTGGATTGGAACAGGAAAGAGAGGGATGATCTGGCTGAGATTCTTGCTCCAGTCTTAGTCAGGACTAAGGTCTGGTTCAGTAAGAAGATTCGAGAATTCAAGAGGCACTCAGGAGAATCTCCTCCAAGGATGATTCGACACCAATAAGAGAGGCATCAGTTCCAAGGTCTGAAACACCAATGCAAACCCCTCCTGCCTCATCAACACAAGGACCTACTGAATCTACTCCCTCTTCATCTACCCAGGTATATAAGAAGAAACTCAAAGAGGTAAAGAAGGAGCCTGCAGAGAATGACCCTCCAAGAAAACAGGCAGAGTTGCCTATAGGGCCAGAGAACATCATTGTTCTCAGTGAAAGTGAAGAAAGTGAGATGCCAACTCCTGCAAATGTTCCTGAAGATCCAGCAGATAAGGACAAGGAGGTCCAGAGCACTGAACTTCCAGGTGCTACTGATTCTTCTACCGCTATTGCCTCCAGTGCTCTACTCACATCTCAGCTTGAGTCAACAGCTGCGCAGACCCTGAGTGTCATGAGCTCCCTGTCTCTTGGTCCCCTTGCTTCTCCTGCAGATTCTTCTTCCTCTTTTGCTTGGGTGCAACCTTTGGTTGACAAAAGGAAGAGAAAATCCTCCTCTCAAAGCTTGGGACCAAATTTCGATGCTGTTGCAGCCTTGTTGGGCACCACTCCTTCTCGTGCCAAGAAAGCCAGAACCACTTCCAGAATAGTGTCTGATGCCCAAGGTCAGCAATTCTTGGAGATTGCTAAGCCTACAGTAGACAAATCAGAATCAGACTTGCTGGCATCTGACTTGGAGCTTTCAAGAATCCCTATGGGAGAGTCTACTCCTGAAGGTGAAATTCACAACCTCCAGGAAACAGTCACAAGAGTCATTGGAAGGGTAGAGAAAGGGCAGCAAACTATTGAACAGTTGGAAGAACAAGCCCAGATTCTCACAGGTTTCATCAAGTCTCTTTTATCTAAGGATAAAGTCTTGGACCCTACCCCATTGACTACTCTTCCACCTCCTGTAATTCTAAGCCAAGATGAAGTGCAAAGTATCAAAGATATGCACAAGTATTCTGTCTATGGCAGAGCTATTGAAGCCATGGTGGATGACATGCTTGTTGCTGGATTAAACTTCATCGATGAAGCTTTCAAACTCCACGAAAAGGTGAGTAATGTGCAACTGAAGCTCTCCTCCACTATCAATACCATGGATAAAGAACTAAAAATCTGGAGCAGTTGTATAGTAGACCTTCGCCTTATGGGACAGACAGATGAGAACATCTTACTGGCGAATAAGATTTTCGATGATGCTAAGGACAATCTATCAAAATCCTGGGTCTACAGCGTGGAGTGGAAGATCAGAGTTTTGGAGGAAGCTTTGGGAGAAATGAAGAACAGCTGGCAGAAGGGAGAAGCTTTCAAGACACTGGCTGTTGCTGCTTTCAAGGATATACATTGTCATCTTCAGGATGAAAACTCTGGTGTTTCCCTGTCCTTGCAAGAAATCAAAGCTCAGTTCAGAGCTTTTGTCAAAGATAATCTATTCAAGGAAAGCTCCATCTCTAAGGAAAAGATGAAGGAAATTTGTTCTCTTCAATCTGCCATTGAAGAAGCAAATAAAGATTATCATACTCACGTCGAGTTTGATAAAGAGATGGAGAAGTGTCTGGGATTTTGGACTCAGTCTGCAGCCAACACGTCAGTTCCACGTGGCAGAGACATAGCTGAGGCATTGAAGAAATTCAGGCAGCGGATTCTGAAGACAGTGGGTCCCTCCCAGTAGCTGGCCACCTGTCTCCTTCTCCTTTCTTTTCTCTTCTTCCCATTCTTTTCGTATTCTTTGTAATTAGTTAAGGTATTGCAATTGGCGATCCTTAACTATTCTTTAGTTAAAAGAAACGGTTACGAAGAGTAACTGACTTGTAAGCTATATAATGGCCTTTCCACGCCATTTTGCAGGGAGGAAGAACTTGGATATTTGCTGAAAGTGTAAATAGATCTTAAAGAAATCAATACAAAAGGGCTTTCCATTCTTTGTCTATCTAATTCTTGTTATCTCTGTGTTTTCCTTTAATATTGTGAAGATCATTTTGTTCCTGATTCGTTAGTCTCTCTGATTGCATACTGTTCAGTTTTGCAAATACAGTGATCTTGTATAACCAAGAAGGAACTTTGTGTCCTTGATGAATGAATCTGAAGAAGGTTATTTATGGAACTTTGTGTCTTTAAATTTAATCTCATTCAGCCAATGCAAATGATCTTGTCTTAAATTCTTTGAAGCTTCGCATACATGAAGAATTATTCTGCTATCTATAATTCTGAATGTTGCTATTCTGCTCATCTTCTTATTCCCTTTCCTCAGTCCTTGTGTAATTGATGATCCTTGTGGAAAACACTTTCGTAATATCCAAGTTTGACCATAAAACAATGTTCTGTACATTTGTAAATAAGTTCGTTTCTGAATAAGGGAACCTCTCCCATTAAAGAGGAGGGACTTCTTGTCCCCTGACTGTTGCTCTTCTAAAAAGTCCTATTTGACGACCAACAGTTTTTGGCGACTCCGCTGGGGAAAATCGCATTCCAGTACTGCAATTTTTCGATCATCCTTTGATCTGGCGACTCCGCGTTTCACTCGAGGGAGAAGGGCCCTTGGTATCGAAGATTCTCAGTTTCAGCTTTTGGAGCAACAGGGTTTTCCTTTCCCTTCAAATAGAAGAACTCGTTCGACGAGCACTCCACCTGTTCAAGATAGAAGTCCTACGGGTGGTATTCCTTCAGAACCTGCTAGTCCCAATCTACGAGCTTTGATCCTAGCTGGTGTTACAGTTCCCCTCCAAGCCGTATTTCCAAGAATGGCGGCACAATTGCCATGGGGTCAACGTGTCGGGCCCCTGGCCCTTACTCAGCCTTTGCATGAGTTACCTAGAGGTAACCGGAAGAACTTCCCCAAATTTAAAGGAGATGGCAAAGTACACCCTGATGAACACATTGCAGCCTTCATAGTTGCATGTGGAGTCTTGGGAGTTGAACATGAAGACGTCTCAGTAAGGCTGTTCGTTGAGACGTTACAAGATAATGCTGCTGATTGGTTCTATCACCTTCCGGCTGGTGCCATCACCGACTGGAATACAATGAGAACTCAGTTCGAAAGCCGTTTCAAGCCGGCAGAAGATGTGCATGCCCTGCTTGCCCAAATTTCTCAGATAAAGAAAGATCCATCAGAACCCATGAGAGAATTTGTGGCTCGATTCAACAGACTGATCAACAAAATTCCTGTAAATACTCGACCGGTTGATCAAATTCAAAAATGTTTCTTTCTAAATGCTCAAACGCCCAAAGTCAGTTATGCTCTAAGAAGGGCTAATCTCGGAACGTTAGTTCTGGATCAAGAACTGGCTGTTAGTGTCGAGGATGACTTGATCATGTCAGGGAAGTTGAGAAGAGATCCTCCCAAATCTAAATCTGCTGCTTCTTCCTCTTCCACCTCTGGACCCAATACTGATCCATTAGTCCAGAAACTTGCAAATGATCTAGTAGCTATAAAGAAACAATTGGCTCAGCATGCCCCGTATGCAGATGTTCCAAGAAGAAATTTTCAGCCCAGAAATCGTTTGCCTGCTCCTCACACAAGACTAGCACTTGAAGGACCTCCTGTTAAAGTTCCTGTGAATGCAACCTGTGAAGTTGAAGAGCCAGATGATGATGTGGACGATGAAGCTCGTGAGGAGTTCCTGGAGGAATTTGATGATGAGGCGGAAGAACTTGAGGGATCTCGGGTTAATTTCTTTACCACCGAAGGCACTGATGATGGAGATGACTATGATGAAGTGGTAGCAGATATGAACAGTGAATCATTTGCTGTCATGACTCGAGAACAGACAAGGCAGAAGGAGAAAGTAACACAGCCCATGAAGAAATCTAAGGAGCAGCCGGCAACTATTCCTGTAATTGCCAAAAGAGGATCTCCTATCCCTACCTCATCTGCACCAAAGGTAAGTCCTGTCAATCCTACTAGCAAAGTTCCTTCTTTTTCTCCTAAAGTTGATAAGCCTAGAATTCCAAATGATGATGGTCCATCCACCTCTGGATCCTTTGATATTGTTGATCACCTAAAAAGGACCAAGGTTCAAATTTCAGAAGCTGAATACTATCAAACCCATCCCAAAGCTTTTGCCAAGATGATCCAATTTGTTAATTCCCATTCCAAGACCACCTCTAAAGGCCTTTTGCCCACTCCTCCTTCTGCACCACAGCCTAGTCTGGTAGCTGCTGTCACCTCGCCTGGTGACAAAATCAAGCCTTTTTATGTAACACTTCTTATAGCTGGCCATAGGCTCAGTAACTGTGTCATAGATTCCGGAGCCTCAGATAATGTGATGCCTGCTAAAGTAGCTCATGCTTTAGGCTTGACCCTCACTCGTACTTATGGATCTTGCTACTCCATGGAAAGTAAGGAAGTGCCTTTGGTTGGAAGGATTAAAGATGCACAAGTGGCTTTTGCTGCTTTACCTGAAAAGAAAGTCTTGGCTACCATCCTAGTAGCAGACATTCCTCCTTCTTATGGAATGTTGCTAAGTAGGAACTTCTGTAAAGATGTGGGTGGAGAGATTCAAATGGATTGGTCACATGCACTCATACCTGTCAATGGACACATGAAGAAGCTGCTGCCTGAGAAACAATCTGAGTATATTGTGCAGAAAACGGATGATCCTAAGGCACAAATACTCTATGAGGACATGGGTCATGGTAATTACATGATTCTGTCCCCTGATGAAATCCAACCCTCCAAAGTATCACCTAAAGATCCCAATGGTGTTTGGATTTTAGAATTTGATGGAAGTTGTTCCTCGGCTGGTTCTGGAGCTGGTGTCCTGCTAGTGTCACCTGAAGGATGCCTACACCCTTTTTCATTTAAGTTGCAGTTCGAAAACACTAACAATACAGCAGAGTATGAGGCTCTCATTCTTGGACTGCAAGTGGCCAAAGAACGAGGTGTAAAAAATCTTCTGGCTCGTGGTGATGCAGAGCTGATTGTGAAGCAAGTCAGAAGCCTTTTTCAGGTAAAAAATGGGAGGCTGAAGCATTACCGGAATCAGGTTTGGGATTCAATTGAATTCCTTGATGCTTTCTCCATTGAAGCAATACCTAGAGAAAAGAACAGCAGGGCTGATTCACTGGCTGTCTCAGGATCACTACTGATTCCCCATCCTGAATTCTCTCAGGATAAGTTCACTATTGAAATGGTCCACCGGCCTAGTGTACCTGACAATACCAATAACTGGCAAGTTTTCAACGATGACCAGCATTTGCTTTCCTTCCTGGAACTCAAGGGTAATTTCGAACAACTGTATTTTGAGGGAAGTGACAACCTGCCTCGTGAGAGTGTGTCCTCTGACCATCCTGTCACCCAAGGAGAAGAAACAGATCAGGAAGGGTGCATTAAACTCAAAGGAAACAAGATTCCCAAAGGTTTGGTGAGTTTGGAGGAGTTGTTTGATAAACATGACAGATATGTGAAATCTAAAGCTTCTACTGGACCTCAGCAATCAGCTGAGTATGATAAGATTGATATAGGGAGTTCTACTGACCCCAAGCTAGTAAATATTGGAAAATGTTGCACAACCGACGAGAGGAGAAAAGCAATTGATCTTCTAAGGAGGTATAAGGATGTTCTTGCTTATTCTTATGAAGATCTAAAAGCCTTCAAGCCAAAAGATATGCAGCATTCTATTCCCCTCAAACCAGGAATTAAGCCTTTCAAGCAGAAGCAGAGGCAGTACAATCCAAAAATAGCTGACACCATCTTTCAGGAGATCCAGAAGTTGTTGAAGGCTAAAATTATTTTTCCCATTCACCATTCGACATGGATCGCAAATATAGTGCCTGTTAGGAAGAAAAATGGTGAGATCCGCATCTGTGTTGATTTCAGGAACCTGAATCAGGCTTCTCTGAAAGATAACTACCCTTTGCCTATGATGGATCAAATATTGCAAGCAGTAACAGGATCTGAAATGTTATCTATGCTTGATGGATTCTCAGGATACAATCAGGTAGAGGTTGATACTGCAGATCAACACAAGACAGCCTTCACCACTCCTTGGGGTACCTTTGCCTACAAGAGAATGCCTTTTGGGCTGATTAATGCTGGTGCCACTTTCCAGAGAGCTATGGATCTGGCTTTTAGAAGCTTGAAAGGGAAATGTATTGTCATATACCTTGATGACCTGACAGTGTTTTCAAAGACAAGAGCGGATCACTTCGACCACCTGGAAACGGTTCTGCTGAGATGCCGAGAGCATGGGATTTCTTTAAATCCTAAAAAATCTGTCTTCTGTGTTACAGAAGGAAAACTATTAGGGCACATCGTCTCCAAGGATGGTATTAAGATTGATCCTGAACGAGTTCAAGCCATCCAGCAAATTCCTCTCCCAACCAGTAAAAAAGGCGTGCATTCCTTCTTCGGTAAGATCAATTTTTTAAGAAGATTCATCCCTGATTTTGCTGAATTAACTTTGAATATTTCTCAGATGATGAAAGGGAAGCAAACATTTGGTTGGTCTTCTGAAGGAAAGGAATCCTTTGAGGGTATCAAGAAAGCTATTGCTAAAACTCCAGTTTTGGCCTGTCCTGATTTCAGCAAAGATTTCATCATCTATTGCTATGCTACAGATAATACCCTGGCTGCTGTCTTAACCCAAGAAGACTCTGATAAACATGAGCTACCAATTGCCTTCATGAGCTATATCCTGAAGAATCATGAGCTAAAATACACCATGATGGAGAAGCATGCTTTTGCAGTAGTCAAGGCTGTCAAGCAGTTCCGTTTCTATATCCTCAACTCTCACTCTATGGTGCTGGTTCCAGATACAACTGTTAAGTCAATTCTTACACAGCAAGAATTTGGGTCCAAGAGAGGAAACTGGGTGGCTAAAGTCCAGGAGTATGACATTGATATCAAACCGACCAAGCTGGTTCGTGGAAAAGGTCTTTGTGAGCTCATTGCTGAAGGAGCCAAACATGAGTTGCTGGAGGAGAAAGCTGACATTCCTACTATTCTATTCCTTAGTTCAGTCGATGAATGGTATTCTGACATCGCCCATTTTCTCACCTATGGGGAATGCCCCTCTCATTTAACTACCAAGGAAAAGAGGACTGTTAAATTGAGATCAACGCAATATGTACTGTGGGAAAATGCCTTGTTCAAGCGTGGTTTAGATGGGAGATTTCTGAAGTGTGTGGACAAGGAACAACAGAGAAAGTTGCTCTCAGCTTTTCATGATCAGACATGTGGAGGGCACTATTCATCAACAGTCACAGCTCACAAGATACTCCGGGGAGGATATTACTGGCCTTCCTTGTTCAGAGATGCATCCAAGTGGGTGGATAAATGCGAGGCTTGTCAGACCTTTGTGGGAAGACCTAAATTGGCCTCTTTGCCTCTCAAGCCAGTTGTGATTGAGGAACCATTTCAACAGTGGGGTCTGGACTTCATTGGTGCACTCAACCCTGTTTCTAGTGCTGGTCACACTCATGTGCTAACCGCCACTGACTACTTCACCAAATGGGTGGAAGCTATTCCAGTCAAGAGCACTACTTCTGAAGTGGTATGCAACTTCATCAAAGAGAACATCTTGGTAAGGTATGGTGTACCTAACAAGATTGTAACAGATAATGCTTCGAACTTCTCCTCAACTGAGATAATGGATTTCTGCTACGGGTATGGCATCTCTCTGGCTCATTCTTCAGATTATTATCCCCAGGGAAATGGACAAGTAGAATCCACCAACAAAAATCTGGTGACTATCATAAGGAAGTTGGTCAATGAGTCTCAGCGAAACTGGCATAAGAAGCTTTATGATGCTCTTTGGGCAGACAGGATCACACCTAAAAGAGCCATTGGAATGTCTCCTTTTCAAGTGGTGTATGGAGTAGAAGCTCAATTGCCAGTGACAGTGGAACTGCCAGCCTTGCACCTGATGAAGGCCATTGAGGATACTAGTTTCAGTGATGCTCTGGATAAAAGAATCATGTACCTGCACAAACTGAACGAGGACAGATTGGAGGTTGCTGATAGGATATCTGCTCACCAGCAGAAGGTAAAGGTTCTGTTTGACAAGAAAGCTAGGTTCAGAGAGTTCCAAGTTGGAGATACCGTGCTGTTATGGGACAAAAGACATGAACCTCGTGGCAGCCATGGAAAATTTGATTCCCTGTGGCTCGGACCTTTCAAGATAAGACACTTTGCTGGTAAGAACTCTTTCTATCTTGATTACATGGATGGTTCTCCCCTCCCACTTCCTTATAGTGGGCAGTATTTGAAGTTGTTCAAGTCATAGGTGACTAGGGAGTCCCTTTGTATATTCTGTACAGTGTTTTTGCTTTTCTGCTTTTGGTGTGTTTTCCTTCTGTTGTTGTGTGTGTTGCCCTCTGTATTGGTTTGTTTTTGACTCCTTTGCCCAATGGATAAGGCACTGGTCTGCTTCACCGAGTTTGTCTAAGTTCTTGCCTTGTCTCATTCCGAGAATTTATACCAAGTCATCCCCAGAAGGAGCCAGCTGTTGTCCACTCAAAATTCCCCGCTCTGATAAGAGTAAAAATTTCAAAATTTTGAGTTTAAGTGTTTTTCTCTGAAGTGCCTAAGTCATGAAATTGAAAAAATCTGTGTTTTGGGTCATTTTGTGTGATTTTCGGGCCTGTCGGAACTTTTTGTCCCAACTGTCCCAAGTACGAAAGTGCACTCTGTTCCCCGATCGGCCGAAATCCCCGAAGCTGTCCCATTTTCGGGTCCCGTCGGAAATTTTTTGTCCCAAGTGTCCCAAAACCTATTGTGCGAGTTGTTCTAATTTCGACCGAAACACCCGAACCGCGTACTACGCACTTTCATGTCTCAAATGTCCCAAAGTTAAAAAGTGTGAGCTTTCCAATTTTCGGCTGGAAACTCCCTGTGTCGCGTACTTCAGAGCTCCTTGTCCCAAATCGAAAAAATGCAAGCTGTTTCAATTTCACCCGAAACACGGCCAAAACCGCGTACTCCAGAAATTTTTGTCCCGAATTTCCCAATGTCCAAACGGGCCCACTGTTCCAATTTCGGCCGAATCACCCGAACCACATACTCCGCGCATTTTCGTCCTAATCGTTCCAAAAATCATTTGTGCATCCTCTCCCTGTTTCACCCCAATCGGCCGAGCCGCGTGTTTCACGCATTCGCGTCTCACATGTCCCAAGCGTACCAAGTTTCATTCACACTTAGTTTTTTCCCCACTCACTCTGAGTATGATGCTATTCAAATTGGTGGTTGTGTATTCAATGCGCATTAAATTCATTCCTCTCTCCAAACGGCTATATAACGAGCATTTCCCCTTTACATTTTTCCAATTGCTTCCATGCTATCTTTGCTCGAACCCTTGCAATTTGAAAACCTGCGCAAAATATCCCCTCCCTTTGCAAATTCCTTCCCGAGGTCTAGGTTGCAGCTCCGAGACTATCAATATGAAGATCAAGTTTCAGTGGACAAGAGGAGCAAATTTCTTCTCGCTTGAGTCTCGTCTTCCAATGCTTAAGTCTAGGCTGTTACAGCAATAATTGGGGACAGCGATCTCGTCATATCTCGACTTCGTGATTTTTGGGCAAGAATGGCAGATGCAACCCTACACCAATAGCGCAAGGGACGATTCATGGGTGGTAGCAGTTTGGCTTTTGCCGGTGGTTTCCCAATCTCAGTACAGTGTGTGCTGATACTGTGCTTTCATGCGGAGCTCACTTCGACCGACCCGCTTCGAGCGAATTGACAAATGTACATGGGGAACTCATTGCCCAAGCTGGACGCTGCCGCGCCATTTGGCGCTGCTATGAGGATTCTGGAGTTGGACAATGCTATAGTCATCTCCCGGGATCAAGCACAGACCCTATTCGACCAAGACAGTGACAAATATAACGCACGAGTGGCGAAGTCTTGGTTGAAGAACCCTAAGAAAGGTGCTTCTCGCCTAACAAACCCTCTTCTTCCGGGCAGATTTCAATGAAGAATTGTCAGACTTCATAATCCTGTTTGGCTCGGGTTTGGTTGTGCCCTCCACCAATGAGTTTTTCATTTCTGGGATGTGCCCGCTCATCATCATGCATGGTGTGCGAGGGAACACAAAACAATCAATTGGGCAGAGATCATCAGTATGAATTTGGCGGAGCAGCTATCCAACGTTCAGCAAACAAAGAAGTTCTATATGACTTCATACTTGATGTATACCCTAGCAGCATCAAGGCAGTGGTTTGGTTTCTTCTCCTATATAGATGGCACACAAAGATGATCCAGTGTATGCCTATTGCCCGCAGTTCACCCTGGAGACCAACAATCGTAATTTCAGAAGGGTCAATGACGCTTTCACCATGTACGTGGTTAGATTGCTCGAAGGTGATACTGCTAGAAGGTTTTCAGATAAAGCCATGAACCTGATATCGCAGTATGGAGCCTATTTCACATCCATTCAGGAAATTTTCCTATATCAGGCTTGCTGGCTATGAAAGCACTCCTCTACGGCTTCCCATGTTCTGCAATGATAAAATGGCCTTGATAGAAATATGCAGGCAACTAGACAAGTTGCACAGAACTTGCAGAGACAAGAATATTTCTGGCTTGCACTTTCCCATCTCTCTGGGAAACTACACATGCAAAACAGCTCTGGATGCTCAGAACATAGAAAGAGCCCTGGTTTCCCTATCACTGTTCATTTCTTCTTCAAGCCAAGAACCTGCTTTGACTTGAAGAAGTTTATTAAACCGAACATCAAGATAATCTATCATCATAGGGCAGATACCAGAAGACTATTGGGCTGACTGTGCAGATGATTTTGAAGCCAGAAGAAGGCATTGTGGCAGGTTTCTCCCTGCAATTGATCCAAGAACTCGGTCTGTACCAAGTTCCTGAAGGTCTCCAGGATAACAATTCTGACCTATACTCGTATGAGTATGAAAATGTGATTAAGCACACCCCTCTGGAGGACCTGGATTGGAACAGGAAAGAGAGGGATATCTGGCTGAGATTCTTGCTCCAGTCCTAGTCAGGACTAAGGTCTGGTTCAGTAGAAGATCCGAGAATTCAAGAGGCACTCAGGAGAATCCTCCTCCAAGGATGATTCGACACCAATAAGAGAGGCATCAGTTTCCAAGGTCTGAAACACTAATGCAAACCCCTCCTGCCTCATCAACACAAGGACCCTACTGAATCTACTACTCCCTCTTCATCTACCCAGGTATATAGAATAAACTCAAAGAAGTAAAGAAGGAGCCTGCAGAGAATGACCCTCCAAGAAAACAGGCAGAGTTGCCTATAGGGCCAGAGAACATCATTGTTCTCAGTGAAAGTGAAGAAAGTGAGATGCCAACTCCTACAAATGTTCCTGAAGATCTAGCAGATAAGGACAAGGAGGTCCAGAGCACTGAACTTCCAGGTGCTACTGATTCTTCTAATCTACTAACGCCATTGCCTCCAGTGCTCTACTCACATCTCAGCTTGAGTCAAAAGCTGCGCAGACCCTGAGTGTCATGAGCTCCCTATCTCTTGGTCCCCTTGCTTCTCCTGCAGATTCTTCTTCCTCTTTTGCGTGGGTGCAACCTTTGGTTGACAGAAGGAAGAGGAAATCCTCCTCTCAAAGCTTGGGATCGAATTTCGATGCTGTTGCAGCCTTGTTGGGCACCACTCCTTCTCGTGCCAAGAAAGCCAGAACCACTTCCAGAATAGTGTCTGATGCCCAAGGTCAACAATTCTTGGAGATTGCTAAGCCTACAGTAGACAAATCAGAATCAGACTTGCTGGCATCTGACTTGGAGCTTTCAAGAATCCCTATGGAGAGTCTACTCCTGAAGGTGAAATTCACAACCTCCAGGAAACAGTCACAAGAGTCATTGGAAGGGTAGAGAAAGGGCAGCAAACTATTGAACAGTTGGAAGAACAAGCCCAGATTCTCACAGGTTGCATCAAGTCTTTTATCTAAGGATAAAGTCTTGGACCCTACCCCATTGACTACTCTTCCACCTCCTGTAATTCTAAGCCAAGATGAAGTACAAAGTATCAAAGATATGCACAAGTATTCTGTCTATGGCAGAGCTATTGAAGCCATGGTGGATGACATGCTTGTTGCTGGATTAAACTTCATCGATGAAGCTTTCAAACTCCACGAAAAGGTGAGTAATGTGCAACTGAAGCTCTCCTCCACTATCAATACCATGGATAAAGAACTAAAAATCTGGAGCAGTTGTATAGTAGACCTTCGCCTTATGGGACAGACTGATGAGAACATCTTACTGGCGAATAAGATTTTCGATGATGCTAAGGACAATCTATCAAAATCCTGGGTCTACAGCATGGAGTGGAAGATCAGAGTTTTGGAGGAAGCTTTGGGAGAAATGAAGAACAGCTGGCAGAAGGGGAGAAGCTTTCAAGACACTCGTCTCTTGGGCTGTTGCTGCTTTCAAGGATATACATTGTCATCTTCAGGATGAAAACTCTGGTGTTTTCCTGTCCTTGCAAGAAATCAAAGCTCATTTCAAAGCTTTTGTCAAAGATAATCTATTCAAGGAAAGCTCCATCTCTAAGGAAAAGATGAAGGAATTTGTTCTCTTCAATCTGCCATTGAAGAAGCAAATAAAGATTATCATACTCACGTCAAGTTTGATAAAGAGCTGGAGAAGTGTCTGGGATTTTGGACTCAGTCTGCAACCAACACGTCAGTTCCACGTGGCTGAGACATAGCTGAGGCATTGAAGAAATTCAGGCAGCGGATTCTGAAGACAGTGGGTCCCTCCCAGTAGCTGGCCACCTGTCTCCTTCTCCTTTCTTTTCTCTTCTTCCCATTCTTTTCGTATTCTTTGTAATTAGTTAAGGTATTGCAATTGGCGATCCTTAACTATTCTTTAGTTAAAAGAAATGGTTACGAAGAGTAACTGACTTGTAAGCTATATAATGGCCTTTCCGCGCCATTTTGAAAGGAGGAAAAACTTGGGTATTTGCTGAAAGTGTAAATAGATCTTAAAGAAATCAATACAAAAGGGCTTTCCATTCTTTGTCTATCTAATTCTTGTTATCTCTGTGTTCTCCTTTAATATTGTGAAGATCATTTTGTTCCTGATTCGTTAGTCTCTCTGATTGCATACTGTTCAGTTTTGCAAATACAGTGATCTTGTATAACCAAGAAGGAACTTTGTGTCCTTGATGAACGAATCTGAAGAAGGTTATTTATGGAACTTTGTGTCTTTAAATTTAATCTCATTCAGCCAATGCAAATGATCTTGTCTTAAATTCTTTGAAGCTTCGCATACATGAAGAATTATTCTGCTATCTATAATTCTGAATGTTGCTATTCTGCTCATCTTCTTATTCCCTTTCCTCAGTCCTTGTGTAATTGATGATCCTTGTGGAAAACACTTTCGTAATATCCAAGTTTGACCATAAAACAATGTTCTGTACATTTGTAAATAAGTTCGTTTCTGAATAAGGGAACCTCTCCCATTAAAGAGGAGGGACTTCTTGTCCCCTGACTGTTGCTCTTCTAAAAAGTCCTATTTGACGACCAACACCTTCCAACCATAACTATGGGAGAAACTTCACAATTACACCTCTTAATGGCTTCTTTAACACACCTTCAAAATGATGGCTTCTTTTACACACTTACTCATACAATATTTCTCACTACTTTCTTCTATGCTAAATGAGGGGGGGTGGCCTCTTTATTTATAGAACTTCCAGGCTTATCCATCTTATCTCTAAGATAGGATAAGAAATATATTATGACGAATCATATTCCATACCTTAACTCTTATCTGTACATGTAAGCTTATCTTTTAAGATAAGATAAACCTTATCATTTCACATGGGTTCCACATTTTTAGACTTTTTACAAATAAAATACAAAAAAATATTTTTGACCTCACTCCTTGTCCTTATTACCAATATAATATTTCTAATTCCTAATCATGTAGACCCTACTTCTTTACTTACCCTAACTTTGACATTTTAACATTACCGGACCACTTACGAAAAATATTTACTATTTACCACAACATTCCTATTGTATTTTTGACTATTACCATACTATACATTATTGGCGGCATCGTACCGGTAACGCCGTTATCTTCTATCAGACGCTACTACTAATTATATTTAACAACATCCTATTCCTAATACACACATTAATGAAATAGAAATTATGGAGGAAAATTTTAGTGTCGACAAGACAACTGTCAGAGAATGACTTATTTTCTACCATCTGTAAAAATGTTGAAAATTGGCCAATTCAAAAAAAACTGACATGAAAAGGTTATCCACCTTTTCTTTATAGTTTATAGAACTAAAACATCCCAATGAGAAAACTCCCACAATAAATAGAACATCAAGGTCTAAATAAAACAGATCATTTAATCATTTCCTTTTTTCCTTTCATATTACATTTACATCAAATAAAACAAAATGATCATCCTTTGATCGCAATTGAATACAAAATAGAACCCTTTATGAACCACTAAATTCCATTCCATATTCATTGACTTATCTTCAATTTCATATTCTATTTGTTCAAGTATATAAATAATGTAATTTAATACACTGTTAAATAGAACTTTCCTCAAATTATTTAACAACTGTAATGATTTCTTTACTAAGTCAATGGTATTAAATATAAATGAACATAAGATCCACTTATTATTTGTGATAAGAAAAACACTTCCATTGACCTATCAATACATGTTACATTAGTCATGTTTAACACAAGAATCTTTACAATAACCACATCTATAAAGAAAAATATGCCATTCAACTACAATTACCTTAAATAAAATAAACTTTCCTTAATAATTCTAAACCACACAATTTTTTTTTTCCTTATTTAAAACAAATTTGTGATTACTCCTTTAATATTTACAATCCCTATCGGGTGAATACACAACACTAAAACATATTTGATTGAGAAACATAAGTTTCCCACCTTACCATTTACGTTTAAGCCCATGTTTGGCTACAATAATTCCTTTCCCAATAGGGCTCTAATAATTAGTTTCTCAGTTCTTAATTAGAATGTATAAACTTATACACGACTTATATTCATTAAAACTGGTCAAGAAAATATCCCATCCCGATTTGCAAACCATATACTACAACAAAACACTCACACAGGTTCCCAAAAAGAAAGGATTATTAGAAGCTAATGAGTTTGACTGTAGGCCTGAAGACCACAGTCTATCATAGATATTAAATCCTTACTATCTTCCACACGAATATATATATATATATATATATATATATATATATATATATATATATATATATATATACATACACACAAGAAGAGCCAAAATCTTTAAAAGAAGACAACAACTGTATGTTTGACTATACGTGCCAGTAAAATTTATATATATAAAGGTCATAAACCCAAATGGGTTTAGCTTAAATCACCACCAATAAAAAATTCCACCCAAATAAACCATTTGGTACATGTACCAGTCCAAAGAATAATAACAAACTTATTTATAGAGACACATATTACACCCTTGTAACAATATATCCTTCAAAAAGGGTATTCAGGGAATGCAATACCAACCTAGGTATCTTCAACCTTATAGACAAAATGAAACTTGTAATGGGTATTAGACCCAATGTTCAAGAATAGAAATATGAGATTAACAGTCAATATAATCCCCATTTACTTAATCATTCTCAGGGCCTGGTAAGCGGTCATAACTATATTTCAAACAACATGCATAATAGAAAATAACTCATGCAATCATCAAACCAATATTGTTCCTTTCATCCATGTTAATAGAGAACAATAAATTGTAGAGCATTTAAAATGAAAACATTTTAATGCTATAAATAATATGGGAAGAAAAAAATTTCATGCATAGAAATTATAGGACAGAACTTCCTCAAGCTTTTGTCCAAGCCGACTGAATTCACAACTATCCTTTCCAACAGCTTCACGAATTTGCATTAAAATTCCAAAAAAATAGTAATTCCCTAGTTCGACCAAAACTCTATATTAATCTCAGCAAGATTCATAAATAGCCCCATGAAAATCTCACTAACAGTTTAAGAATATGCATGTGGCATTAAATAGATGAACACAAAGATAACTTCCACATAAATATCAATTGGAAGTTCAAAAACATGCATGAAGCATTCAAAGAGAAAAAGATCACCATCATAAATGAAAACCAACAATAACCCTAAGCCCTTGGTACCTTCCTCGAGAAGCGTCTCTCTTCTTTCGAGGATAGTTAATGCCCATTCGATGCATGCCAGTACCACTTCCAATTCCACCACTAACGTTTCCCTCCTAATCTTCTGGATAAACTTAGAAAATAACCACTAGCCTGTTTTTGTTTCCAAAGGCTCTACCACTTGATCACCACTATACAATTGGGGGGGGTGAAGTAACATCGAACAATTGAAGACCATTTAACAAATAACTTCATTTTAGCACATCCGGCCCAATGGTCTATAAAAAATTTAAATATCATTCATTAAACATAGCTTTGGTGGCCATAATAATGGCTCAAATAAAAATTCATTAACATATGAGCTAGGGTTGGTACTCGATCGAGCTATCACCCTTAACAATTAACATTGATCCTTACCAAAGAGAAAGGGTCCTTAACATGGTCGATGACCATTATAGGGGATTGAACTTTGGATTTGGTTGATAGTCAATAGATCATTTATTTAAAAATATAACCATATGATTTATTGCCCGTTCTGATTATTATATGACTGAATCGATAACCATGGAAAAATAATATTCACCCATCCATATGGTCGAAGACCATGGGTGTAATTTGAAATAGGAATATGGCCTAATTCCATCAAACATTTATAATCCCAAAATACAATATAGACTTGGTTGTTCTTTATTTACAAACCGATTAAGCTTAGATGAAATGATGGAACACAAAACTAAAAACATGTACAAATAATATAGAAAACATGTTCTTCAGGATTCAAGTTTTTTTAGACCATGAAAATTCATAATTTCTTTGGAATATCTAACAGTGCTAAGGATTGATAGTGAAAGTGCTAAAGTGACCTAATTGAGAAGCTTGAATTTGCAATCTGGGAATGTTTCCATTCGAGTTCAAGTCTTTAATATTCTTGGAAGTTTTATTATGGTCAAATGGGTGCCAAATCATGTGATCTTCCTCTTTGAAAGTGTCCATGTAAAAAATTAGAAGTGATTTCCTCTCAAGTAAGGCTACAAACTTATGTAACCAGGATAAAGTAAGGTTCATAATTTGTAAGGCTGTGATATGATAACATGATGATATTACAGTCAGTATGAGGATTTAAAAAGGATTACCCTTGACTCAAAAATGAGTTTTTATGGTTCGAATGAGACAAGTTAAAAATACTTCAAGAACAAAGGCATGGATGGATATCTTCAAATTATGAAGTATGAGTGTATATAAGTTCTCTCTGTCATAAATGAGTGTGTAAGATGTCAAGGGATGTTATGAGTATGTTGTATCTTTCTTCAGTGAAGTCTTTATGCCAAGAAGGCTATAAACGTATGTGAATGGATCTTGCAAAATCGATCTATGATGGCTAATTTGAAGATTGAGAAAATGCATGGTAGAGTGCTTAGTTATACTACAAATCTCCATAGTGAAAATATTTAGGGGTATCAAGTGAAGCTACATGCAAGAGGGGATCTGTTGAGCTCTTAAGGACATGTCAGAAATGTTCTTAAGTCATCTAAAGATCATGACATCTGCAAGATGAAGTTTCAGGTATTGATATGATTTGTATAAACCTTTATGATTACAAATTGATGGTATGCTCAATATCCTCAAATGGTATAATCATTTGAGTATGAAGTCGAGGAAGTACATTAAGAAATTTCTATTCAAGTTGATTGGTCATCAAGTCTTGTACACAGAAAAGTCTTCAAATTGTGAAATATTCATGAAAGACCACTTATTTGTTCTCTTAAATAATGGAATATGGGTTTATGTGTTTTTGATAGTGAAGTATGGTGGGTGAACTATTTATTAGGATCGTTATGGTCTATAGATTTCAGGTGTGATTATGTTGAACATTCATTCTAAGATGTCTTTTGATATGTCAAAACCCACAAATCTTGTATGAAAAGATATAACTATGAATAAAGAAGAATATGGGTATGTGAAGATCAAAATGCTATGCCACATGACTATGTTTGACTGAATGGTGCAAATTCTTGCATCAATAAGATCCTAATGTTTTGAACATTTCCTCTTATCTATAGAAGGCTAGTGATATTGGTTAAGGGTATGGAAGCACTTTATCATCCTTGAAATTCACTCATAGTGATCTTCATGGTTTGATGGTGTGAGTTCATTTCTACCCAGTGCTTGTAGTCTTTACAAATAGTATGGAAGAGTGAAAATGAAATAAGTGTCTCAGTGATGCTCTTGCAAGTTATTCTATGCATGAAAAAATGTTTTCATATCTCTTGGAAGGTGTGTATAGGAATACTTGTGGTGTTTTCCTCTCTAGATGCTACACGATTCATAATAGGGTTGAGAGTGGTCACTTATTCTTATGGTAGATTTTGTTAACTCCTCGAGTGTGTGAAAAGCTTATTCATTATATGTAATTATCTCTGAATTAGTAAAATGTAGTTTTTATGATTCATCTCATTACAACTTGGGAACTCAGGGTAGGAAAGGTTGACAGTTTGTGAACTCTGTGAATTCATAAGTTTTAAAGTGTGGATCTACAGGTATGAAGGTGGAGAGAATATACAAAAGGTAGTGTATGATTACCTCCAAGGTCTGAGGCATGTGTTAAGTTCATCCAATGACTTATCTATATGTTCAAAAAAGTGCATGATTCCTTAGAAGAATCTAATGTGGTATCTAGTGATTGGTGACTGAATCATACAAATTGAGAAATTTGTCATGAACACCTATAGGTATGATGAATTTCATTGAGCCTATGTGAGTGCATTTGACCTTGATCACATATATGCAATGTCTCTCAGAAGTTCTATATATCTTGTAGTTCTATATGAGCCATGAAGACATTGAGCTAATTGTTATAAGAGGTAAGTTAAAATTGTTGATGGATCCAAGTGAGTTTTTTACACAAAAATGCAACCTACAAGTACGGTACTAACTCTCATTAGTAGGGTAGTAAAAACATTGCCTTAAATTCTATGTTAAAATTTATCTATGTGCTAGAAAGGTATGTTTCTTGAAAAAATTGAACCCTGACATGAAGGTAAGATGGTATTATGATGAAGTACTTTTTAAAATGGTGTGAAAAGAAGTATATCTAGGTGCATATAGTATGTACGGTCCAAATTTAACAGCGGAGCATCTTTTTTTTCCTCTACAAGGTGTTATTGATAACCTCAAGGCATATGAGGTATGTTTTAGGTGTTTTGTATAATGAAAATCAAGATATCATTCATGAATGGATCATTTCATCCTAATATGACTATCATACACTGAAAAGATTGTTTCGGGTAGGGCAAAAGTGACTAAGTTGGTTTCTTCCCAAGATAAAAAGGTAAGTTACTTGAATTTGCACTTTTCTACTAGACATGATTATCTTAAGCCTAGGGAGAGTGATGGAAATATATACCAAAGGAGGAATGATATGTTGTAGCATGTCAAAATTGGTCTGAAAACCACTCATAGGTCCGTTCAGGGACTTATGTTCTCACTGAAGGATGTTGACAAGAAAATTGTGAATAATCAACTTATTGTGCCTAGAAAAGCAAAGAATACTCAAAATTTAAAGTAAGAAGGATGTTTTATACTCCGATGCATCATTTTTTTCATAATCATGAGGAAGTTACTTTAGGTACAGGGCTTCTACAGTGGGCTAATGAAGGTAAAAACAAAGTTGGAGGTAAAAAGACAAGTTTTTGCATGCCTAGAAGTAAATAATGTTGTAATTACTCCTAAAATTAACTATGTTGATGTTTATTCATGATTTATTGACATATTCAAATGATTTATATGAGTTTTACATGGGGGAGCTTAGTGTCTCCATGCTTGAAAAGAGGCTAAAATCAGTTTTTGAGTCAAATTTCAAGTCTTTGAGATTGTTTAATTCCTTTGGTTAATGTTTCTAACCAAGAGGTGATCATATGCATATGATAAAGGTTAAGATATTGTAGGAAAAATTATCCTTTTTCATTAATGTAAAAAGGGGGAGAATTTCAGGTGGTTTTCCATCAATGACAAAGTGGAGATTATTTACATGTTGTTGTTTATGTGTTTTCATTGATGCAAAACCTCATTAATGAAAAAATGGATAATGGAGAAGAGTAAAATTATGTTGAGGATGATGATGACATGATTTTTCAGTGGTTTTCATGGTTGCATAGGTTGATTTAGCAAGAATTGCTTGTTCTTGCAAGCCTACTCAGGTGATCAAGCTATCCTAGGTGACAATGGATAGAGGTTGGATATTATTGGTGACTTGAAAATAATGTTATCATGATGGAGAGCATGTTTTGGGAGTTTTTGGGCACTCACATGAGTTTTAGGATGTAGATACAGGTTGGTGACGATGGTTCAGGTGCTCATTTGGAATAGGTATGGATGCTAGAAGGTATGAGGATGAGATATGGAGATATACAAGCTCATGTATGCATGTATACAATTGTATCATGATGTATAAGGTATGCTAGGACCATTTTAATTTCTTTCATGATGTGTTATAGTGTTCTTTCAGTTGACCCTAGCTTCTATAGTGCAAAACCCTAAGGGGTAGCTATGCAAATGAGATGGGTTGGAGAGATGGAAATATTTTTGAGCTAAGATGATGATTAGAGATGATGAAAAATGGTGTTCTTGTGGTGTGAGAAACATTTGGAGTCAAACTAAAGAATATTTTTCAAGCTATGCCAATCTGATGCTCCCCCTTAATTATGTGATTTGCATGGGACCTTGAGGATTTCATGTATGTTTCTACATTGATTCTAGAATGTTTACCAAAAATAATGAGGTCTTGTAAGCGTCATGTTTTTATGAACGAATGTTAAGAAGGTACACAACTTGTTATGAGTTTGAAACCCTAACTTGAAAGTAGTTTGAGATATTGTTTTCTTAAGTGGACTATTTTTCTTGATAATGCATGGATGACAATTGGAACATATAGTTGACTCCACCATATTTCCAAAAAGATATGCTAGAGGTTGTGGTAATGAGTTGACCCCACTCAAACATGTTAGTTTATGGAGAAGTTCAGTTTGGGACAAGGTTGTCGAAAGGATTTTAAAACTAAATTACCATTGTCTGATGTTTGTGATTTATTATTAATATTAAAAGAGGTTTGAGGTCATGGTAATGTTGATAAATTGTCAAGTATGCTTCATTTAGGTTGACTTGTCAAAGGGTAGTTTTGGGGCAATTAGAAGCAGTCTTCAATAAAATGGACATTATAGAAGCTACACGATGAGTTAGGAGGTGATTCAAGTTGTGTTGTAAATATAATTCAAAGATATTTCTAGTGATATAAGTTTTGTCTCATGATGTATAAGGTATTTTAGGACCATGTGGAGTTCTATCATGATGTGGTATATTTTTATTTCAGTTGACCCTAGCTTCTACAATGCAAAACCCTAAGGGGTAGCTATGCAGATGAGATGGGATAGAGATATGGAGAATTTTTTGAGATAATATGATTACTGAAGATGATGCAAAGGGGTGTACTTGAGGTGTGAGAAAAATTTGGAGTTATTATAAATAATATTTTGCAAGTTATGTCAGATTTGGTGAAATAGGGTCAAGAAGAAGAGCATTTTTAACTCGAATTGCATCTTCTGATGCTCACCCTGAATTGTGTGCTTTACATGGGAACTTATGGGTTTTAGGCATGTTTCAAAATTTATTATAAAAGGTTTTAAAAAAATAATGAGGTATTTTCATCGTCATGTTTTTATGAATGAATGTTAAGAAAGTAAACATCTTGTTATGAGTTTGAAACCCTATCTTGAAAGTGGTTTGAGATTCTAATTCTTAAGTGGATAGTTTTCTCTTGATAATACATGGATTTTTATTGGAACATGTATATTACTCCACCATATTTCCATAAAGTTATGATAGAGGTTTTGGTGATGAGTGGACCCCACTCAAACATGTCAGTTTCTGAAGTTCAGTTTGGGATAAGGTTGTCCAAAGGAGTTATAAACTAAATGACCATTATGTGATGTATGTGAGTTTTTATTGATTTAAAAAGAGGTTTCATGTGATGGTTATGTTGATAAATGGTCAAGTTTTCCCTATTTTGCAAGTTTATTTTGTGAGTTTCTAGAACTCTTACGGGTTCAACCACGATGATTCCCAAATCCTGAACTTGTAAAAAATTCCAGATAAGTACATGTGATAAATCAGATACATGATTTTTAAGCAAAGAGATTTGAAAAACATCATGCATCTTAGACAATGCGAGAGATAATGCTAGATGGTATGCCACATGGATGATTACTTCAATTATTTTGAATGGTACAAAAAAGTGAGGTGATGGCTTGGCTGATTTAACAAATGAAATTAAAATTTTCTTAGGCTTGACCCATAAGAAAAATTTGTCTCCTTGTTCAAATTTTCTATCAACTCTCTTTAAATTTTCGTAGCTCCTCTGCCTCTCAGCAACTTATTTTAATATCTCAATAATGAGCTTTACTTTTTGTTCCATCACTGTCAACATCTCAAGTCCTACCACTTCCCTATCTTCCATGCTATCCCAATTGATAGATGTCTTACACTTCCTTCAATACAAGGTCTCAAAAGGATCCATTTTCAACAAGGAGTGGTAAGTGTTATTGTAAGAAAACTCAAACAGTGGAAGGTATTCTTCCCACTTATATTGTTGATCCATGTAGTACATCCTAAGAATGTATTTCGTAACCTGATTGATCCTTTCCATTTTCTCATTTGTTTTCGGATGGTATGTAGAATTGAAATTCAACTTTGTCCCTAAGGCTGAATTTAAATTTTGCCAAAAATAAGAAGTCATACTAAGATCTCGATCTAAAATTATTAATTTAGGTACTCCATGCAATCTAAAAATATTGTGCACAAACCTTTTTACAAACATAAGTGAATCATCTTTCAGATCCCCTAGTATGAAGTGAGATACCTTAGTTATCTTATCAACTACAACCAAGATTACATCGTGCTTATTTTTCAACATTGGAAATCCTTGTACAAACCCATATAGAATGCTATGAGGGTAAAACAATCCTGCTATATGCATATGTTTAGCTTTAACACACTAACATTATAGGCAATGTGAAACATAGTTTACAATGTCATTTTCATCCATCTCCAAAAATATTGATTTTTTACATCATCAAGCATTTTAGTCACTATGGGATGTCAAAAATAGGGAGCGTCATGAAATTCCTTTATCAAAATTTTCCTTAATTAATTTCCCAAGGGTACATAAACTTGGTTTCCATACCTTAGGACTCTTTCATTATCAAATCTTAATCCTTTGTACCTTTTATCATTTATATTTGCAGAAAGAGTTATTTTAACCTGTTGCTAATAAGAATCAATCAACATTGCTTTCTTAACTTTGTCTTTAAATTGAGTTCTCAAAGTGACAAGAGCATAAATGTGATTTCTACGAATTCATGCATATGTCACTCTATTTTCTTTACCTTTTATAGAGTTAATATCAGATTCATACTAAGATAAAAACTCTAAACATCTTTGGTACCTCACATTCAAGTTTGACTGCGTGAATATGTATTTCAGCCCAAGATGTTCTGTTTTCAGTTCGAAGGACTTTCCCAAAAGGTAAAGCCTCCAAAATTGTAAGACATGTAAAATGGAAACAAACTTCAAGTCACGGGGATCATAATTCAGCTCATGTACTTTGAGCTTTCTACTCTCATACACAATCATGTGGTCATTTTGTAGAAATATACCTCTTATACCTTCATTGGAGGCATAAGTCACTATAGTAAAGTTCCAATTTGGATATGGAAATTTTAGTACAAGTGTTGTAGTTAGTTTCTCCTTCAACAAATTAAAAGTGTTTTCACACTTGTCAGACTAGGAAAATTTCTTGTCCTTTTTCTGTAGTGAGGTGATTTGAGCAATGAGTTTTGAGAAGTCTTTTACAAATTTTCGGTAAGATCCAGCTAATCCCATGAAGCTTCTAACTTCATGCACATTTTTAGTTGCTGGCCAATCAGTTATTGCTGTAATTTTTGATGTATTTACACAAATTCCATCCGTGTTGATAATGTGCCCAAGACATTACACTTTATTTTTATAAAACGAACACTTTGAAAGATTACCAAAAAAAATCTCTTCCTTGGCACATTTAATACAATCCTAAGATGTTCATTATGCTCTTTAAAGATTTTAGAATAAATGAGAATATCGTCCAAGAATACTAGCACAAACTTGTCCAAGTATTATTGAAATATATTGTTCATTAAATTCATAAAAGCTGCTAGAGCATTGGTAAGCCCAAATAGTAACACAGTGAACTCAAAGTGACCATACCTTGTCCTAAAGGTAGTTTTGTGAATATCTTCTTTTATTTTCAATTGATGATAACCTAATCATAGATTGATCTTAGAGAAAGCTGATGCACCATACGTCTGGTTAAAAAGGTCATCAATTCTTGGAATGGGGTATCTATTTTTTATCGTGGCTTTGTTAATAATTCTATAATCAATGCATAGCCTTAATGTTCCATCCTTTTTATTAACAAATATGATTGGTTCTCCCCAAGGAGATACACTTCGTCTGATAAAAAATTTAGATAGTAGTTCATGAAGTTGTTCTTTCAACTCTACAAGTTCAGTTGTAGTCATTCTATAGGGATCCTTAGAAATTAGTTTGGTTCCTGGATTGATGTCAATGGTGAATCCATACCCTCTTTTAGGTGGAAGACTAGGTATTTCTTCCAAAAAGACATCACTGTATTCACGTAGTAGCAAATTTTCTTCAAAATAAGTCTTGTCTTCTCCACCCAAATCTGAAATTTTTACAGCATATAGAATACACCCTTTGTTCTTAGCCTTCTTAAGCTGCATGGCTAAGATTTTCCTAAATGTAAAATCTCTTTTTAACCCCTAAATTTCTATTGTTTTCTGCAGATCATTTAGGTATTTAATCTAATTTTTAAAGTAGTCTACAGTTGCTTTGTGTTGGGATAACAGGTTTACACCTATGACTATGTCATACGAGCCTAAAGGAGCTACATAAAGGTCTATTTTAGTGGTGAAGCTTAGAAGTTCCAATACTGCGCCAAACAAACATTGTTTAACCATGTGGACAACATTGTTCCCATATTGAAAAAACCATATATTTTTCATATTTCTAGTTTTTATCTTAATTTTATATGTTAATATAGTTGAAACAAAACATTCAGTTGCACTAGTAGCAAATAAAATGGTTACAGATAGTCCATACAACTTACTTGCAACTTCGACTAGTGTAGCTTAATTTTCAACTTTTTTATTAGTCACTGCAGTATGCATACGGTGTTATTGGTTGTTATCCTTTTTCCTCTAATGTTTTTTCTTTGCATAGTGATCAAGACTGCATATAAAACAACCCCCGATAGATCTCTTTTTTCAGTTTTATTATCTGTATTGGCTGCA
Source organism: Taxus chinensis (assembly GCA_019776745.2). Lineage (NCBI taxonomy): Eukaryota > Viridiplantae > Streptophyta > Pinopsida > Cupressales > Taxaceae > Taxus > Taxus chinensis. Next base: position 266,704,787 of record CM034155.1, read on the forward strand.
GTTTTCTATCCATTCTTCTTATTATTTACATCGGTCTTAATTGTTGTAGATTTCTTCCCATTTCCATTTCCATTCATGTTCTTAATACCAAAATTTTTCCACCCAAATTTTTTAGGTGCTAGGGGTGAAGGAGCATTAACATATTTCTTTTTCTTTTCCTCTCTACGTGTAGAAATGGATTTCAGCTTCTATTCCTATCTTATTTCTTTTTCAAACATAGCCTCCATAGTTGATGGTTCATAAATATCAACTACCCAACCTATGATGGAGTTCAAACCCATAATATAATTTATTATGTGAAACTTCTCATCAGTATGATACTTAGGTACATATTTTAAAAGTTTCGTGAACTTATCCCATTATTCAGTAAATGTCATTTTTCCCTGGGATAGAGTTTGAAATTTAGACATCTTTTGATATTAGGACAACTACGGTAGCCAATGTTGTCTAAAATAATCCTTAATTTTTTTCCAAGTTATATTAGCTTCTTCAACTCCCATTTCTACCTTACAGTTGTCCCACCAGGAGGAAGCTTCACTAGAGAGATGACAGGCTCCCCAATCCACCTTAGTTTCTTCTGAGAAGTTCCCGATGGTGTAATAATTCTCCATCTCATTGATCCAGATCTCAGCTCCATCTCCTAGAGTCATACCATAAAACATAGGTGGGATGATCCTCTTGATATCATTTGACAGTTCTCTTGAAAAATGTGCCCTCTTGTTTTCAGGTTGATTAACCTTGTTTGCATTTACATCATTAGGATCCTGAATATTATTACCATTGCCTACATTGGGGTCCACAGGGTTGCTATTTATAATGTTAGGATTCCCCTGAGATGGTTCACTACCATCACTGTCATTACCCATGACTTGTTGTTAAGTAATAACCATACAATTTTGCATGTCATGTATGGCAGCGAGTATTTCATCTAACTTCTGTGATGTGGCTGCTTTGTCACCCATGGGTTGGTTATTTGCAATGTTTCCCCTTATCCTAACCATTTTCTCTGTTAGACAAGAATTAAATGTAAGTTATTGTAGGGACTCAATAGACCCACAAGCTACAACCTTCAACTTTGATACAAAAATGTAACACCTACTTTTTAATGCTTCAAATTAAGGGAATTTTTTATTTACTTCAAAAACTAACTTTTTCCTTCAATGATTTAAATGTACAACATTTAAATCCAGCAACCAAGTTAAATACAATTCATCAGATAACAATCAATAAACCATGTGCATAGTTATGGGTCCATTAGATCTATCTGATCCCCATAGGTTACTGTTTTGAGTCTGTATACATAGTATACAAGTGGTGCCTTCCCTAGGAACTAGTTTACACGTGATTTCTTCTAAGTTTCTACCTGGAACACAGTCATTCAAGTTCCATCTGAAATATTATACCATTGATTAGAACTTGGTGAACTTGATAGTGTAGTTCACAACTTACACTACTTAAGCCAAAGTGTAATAGTCATGCTTGCATGCTCAGTTTAATAATGGCACATACATCAACTAAAACTTGTCCCTTCACTATATCACTTATTCATTTATCATGATTGAATATGTTATTTGAGTTGAATCCATTACATGTTACACACAAGGTACTAAACTTGTTCATTTTGTGCGAAGGAGCACATCTGTGTCAACTTATCTTGCATATGGGATAAAAAATGCTTACGTAATGACTTGCATCATTACGCATCCATTTCATTCCCCATAGCCAACTCAAGTTGGTACAAAGTTAACTCTTCCCTACTAGTGTGACAAAATTCCTTCTAGTTACGTTCATCATAATAAATGGACCTCAAAAGAAAAGCTTAGGATATCAGCTATATAGCAATGATCACTTAATGAAATGCATCATTAAACGAAAGTTAGTTTATAGCATCCATCCAAAGTTGGCATGATAAGTCCCAATTATTAGGAATGTTGTAACGCATGGCTTATTTATTATAATTGAATCAGTTTTACGATAAGTTTCCCCAGTCTTGCAACGATATATTTATCGCATCAATTACGTTTCTAAGGTTCATAAACTTAGTTTTTCATAATAGGTCATATTCATTTTCATGATTTATTTATTTACATCCATTACACATCTTAAAAATAATTTAAGATAACTTGTTGAGTTATTGTCACAGTCCAAAAAGTTTTCATTACGTATTTGAAGTATTATTCCCTTAAGTATACATTATACTATACTTATAATCATAATAGTTAATCAATAATCATAATTGTTTTAGTTGCAGATAATTAACTGGAACTTAATTAACCATTTAATAATAAAGAGATAAACCTAAACAACTAGGTGATTGAACATGAGTGATCTGGATAGAAGAGAAGCTATGTGATAGGAGTAGAAGATGGTGCAGATAAATAAAAGGATCAATACAGGGTGGGTCGAAGACGACCAGGATGGGTTGATGGTGATCGGATCAGGATTTAGATTTTAGCAAGATGGATAGATGGTAGAAGGGGCCTACAGAGGATTAGAGGATGTTAGATGGTTGGGAAGAGGTCCTGGAAAACTTGTTAGCTTGCAAACCAAAAGCAACAAAGAGAAAGAAATCTCCAAGAAAACTTTAAAACATATGAAGCTCCAATGATAGCATACCAACAGTGGCAAGATGCATTACAGTTGATGATAGTGGCTCCATAGATGAGGAAGGAGGCAGAAATCATGCAAGGATACCAGAGATCAGAAATTTTTCAACCCTTTCAGAGGAGGGGTGGAGGTGAATATATAGGGTTGTCGATCACCCACATGATTCGCCAACAACTGGAGTAGACTGCCAATCAGGTCAAATTTGATTTTGGATATTGATGTGTTAACATGGCTAAAATGGAAGTGGCGAGCTCTTTTATGGCTGTAGAGCTAGGTGGGGAGAAATTAGGGGGAGGTAGGTGAGGAATTTAAGGGCATAATTGGGGGAAATGAATAGTAAAATTATTATTTATATGGGGTGATAATGGGATGGGGTTATTAAAATAATAGGTAGGATTAATGGATACTTAGATAGGGGTTAAATAATAATAGGTTTAAGGTGGGAAATAAGGATTTAGGAGAAGAAATGGAAATTGGAATAGGAAGGATGAGACGAATGCACGAGATGAAGAGAAAACGTGGGATGGGGGAAAAACGTACCAAAAAGTGGTTTCTACACCCCACTATCAAACATCATATCCCTTTATTTCTCTAATTGTAGATTTTGGATCTATTTATCGCCTATCATGGTTAGAAATTATATGTAATTTGCTATCCAAAATATTAATGACATCAATACATACATTAGTTACCATATTGACAACTTGAATCTCTTGATATATGTTACTTGTGAAGAGGCACAATGCTTATTTGATTCAAACTCTCTGGTTACTAATGTTATCACCACTGCAGCTCCAACACCCTCCATTCCACTCCTCTCCCCTCCCACCAATATAGAGGCATCCACCAACCATATTCATATTTCCAAACCTACCACTCACTTTTCTTCCCTTATCATATCTCAAATCCACCTAGTAATTCTTATGGAACCGATGCCTTAGAGTCCTTTTACCATGATTTACAGGCTCAAAATTTTCAATTACAACAAGCCTCTTCTTCTTCTTCTTATCCATCTCTTGATTCTTCTCTTCTCCTACATAGATGTATCACACCTGGAGTTTCTTCTTACCCCATTCCACCCAATTTTTCTTGACTAAATTTTCCTCTTTTTTATGGTCATGGAGATCCACAAGATCATCTTATATCATTTCATGTCAGCTTCTTGGACTATGTTTGTGATGATACATTATTGACCAAGTTGTTTCCTAAGAGCTTACAGGAGTATGCTTTACAATAGTTCTATGATTTTCCTTTACACTATGTTAGCTCTTTCACTCCTCTAAAAAATCTATTTTTGTCTCACTTTTCTATGAACATTGGAACTAAAATATCATATGCACAAATGGCTAAAATGAAGAAAGGATCTGATGAGTATATTAGAGACTATGTTTTGCATTATACGAATAATCTTACTAAAATGAATAATGTCTTGGTGCAATCTGAATTGCAAGATCTATTTATCCAAAGTCTATTGAATCCTTTACATGAATGTGTGCTCTTTGATTCTTTTCATTTTTTTGATCAATTATGTTACTCTTAATGAACGTGAAAATAAATTCCTTTTTATAGGAAAGCTTAAATATATTAATAATGCATCCTATCAATCTAGTAACAAATTCCAAAGTAATATTACCTTTAAGAGAAAATCTAATGGGCCTAAGCCTATTATTAATGTTGTATCTTAACCAACACATCTCCAAATATAACCTACATGACACACTTTTACTCAATTTTCATATCCTCATCACGTCTTGTTGCCTCAGATCATTGAAAGCAATCTAATTTCTCTTCCATCTCTTATTGAGATTGATCATATTCATCCCCGTGGTAAGATTTTTGATGAAAATACACAATTTGATTACCATATATGTAATGGACATACTATTGATAGATTCTTTAAGCTTATACATTTGATCTAGGACTTGGTTGATAATAATGAAATTCAACTACATGATCATACTATTTCTAAATCTACTAATGACAATGGAAATCTTAAAAAATTTAATGATCCATTACCCAAACATGAAAAAGTGGTTCCTGATTATTATTCTAATCATGTTTATCACGTGGTTCCACCTCCATATTTTAATCATCCTCTTGGGTTTATTGTTGGTGCTACTGATATTCCTCATCTGTTATTACTTTCACTGATGCATATTTTCATGCTTTTTTAATTACATAGACTTCACAGTAATGCTTTTGTTGGTGCTCATGTCAATTAACAATGTTATGGTTCATCCTAATTTCAAATATAATGCATGTTCATTATATTTCTTGTGAACTATTGGGTTTCCATTATCCTAGATGACACTTAGATCACCTACTTCTTATGGGAATGTGGTTATCCCAATCATTGTTGGGCATCTTACTATCTCTATGCTTTTTTATTTTACATCTAAGGTTACACATTGTGACATGGTCATAGGAATTTATGGAATTGGCGCCTAGATCATAACCCCATTAATTATAGCTGGCTTCTGGGAATCCATCCCATACCCATAGTTCATTTCTTGTATTAAGTTCATACATGAGCATCATCTTATCACTATTTGAGGCATCCCACCATGGACCCCTTTATCTTTGGCGCCTATCATAACCCCATCTTCAGTTGTTACTACCAATATTTCACCTACTTTTATACCTATTAATGATTGTCTCATGAATTTGACATACACTACTCCAGTATCTAAAGATCCTATCATTCCTAGAGTTTCTTCCACATCTTTACTTAAATATCTATTACCTATAATTTATGATTCTAGACCATGAAACCTTTATCGATCTCATAGCCAACCTCATAAGGCTAGGTCCCCACATAAGATACATGCTAAAAATGGTACATCTAGGCCCATTTCATGGTGCCATTCTCCACATGCACAACATAATCCTACTTCACACATAATGACACATGCACTTTCACATGACATTAGATCCTTGGATCATGTTTTTTTTGGAAATTGGTAAAAGTTGAGGGTTTTGAAAGGACCCACTTCCTTGTAGAACAAAACCTCAAGGCTAGATAAAACATTAAAGAATTATTTAACCATGATCATTCAAGTTATAGGAGGAAATCCCAAAAAATAATAGGGGAAAAGAAGAGAAAAAAGAAACTACCAGAAGAACACAAAAAGAAAGTAGCACCCAATGCTATAGCTGAAACCAAATTACCTAGAAGAATCCCTAACATGGGTTCTTAGATGCATAGTAAAAGAATTATTTTTGCGTTTAATGAATGTACATTCATCACTCCTATTAGGATCTTCATTTTCATTTGAGTGAGTTAGAAATAGAATCTCTGAAGATGCCAAGACTCCATCATTGGATTTCATTGTAGTGAAATTGGTTTTAGTGCATTCATAAACTGCACCTGGAATCAACATCAATGCCTGATCCACCATAGCAGCTCCAACAATATCCAATGAAGGTTTAGTTGGTGGGGATGTATTGGAAACCTTATCTTCACTGACTTGTGTATTAGTAATAGACACAAATTCCTCATCAACAACTAAAAGGTTTTGGTGGGCATCCTTCCACCAAGAGACCTTTTCCTTTTTATATTTCTATTTGACCATATGAAACTTAGTAACAAGATGTCCAATGTTAAAGCATTTTCTACATTTGAAGGGTAATCCTTCAAAATCAAGTGGATGTGACCAAACCCTATCACACACTTTTAGATCAATAGAAGCTGGTAGATATAGCAAAGTATCCAGGTCCACCAACATCTTTGCATAGTTAGTATGTCCAAAGGTATATGTATTGGAATCAATGTCTTAAAAAGTACCTAAAGCATTACCAATAACAACTAAACTATCATTTCCCCAAAATTGTAAAGGTAGATGGTGTAAATAGATCCTAAACTGGATTAACATTGAAAGAGGTAGTGAGTGGATTGAAATTCAGGAACCATGGTTTCATCAACAAGTAATGATTTTGTAATTCCTAGAGCTTTGAAAGAATAATATCCTTAGCATCATCAGTTCTAAAAGCCACAATAAAAAATCCCTTTGCACAGGGGTAAATATCGATACTACTTGAGATAAGAGGTCTCCAGTTCATAGAGATCCACAAGTTTAGGAGTGGAAGACTAGGCTAGAGGCCATTAAAATGGTAGATCAGACCAATGGAGGAAAAAATTCCTCTCAAGAACCTAAATCCCTAAGAAGACCATGGGAGAAAATTCCTAAGGGAGACCATGGGAGCAAATTTAGCAACAGAGAAGGTCTTAGAAATCGAAGTTGCAACATAGGTTTTTTTCCGCACAGATGGTAAAACATTGTTTGCCTTTACCACCATCAGTAGAGGGGAAAACTGGCCCCTTACTACCATTTGAGAAGCCAAGAGAAATGAGGAGAGGATGACCTTAAGGGCCAAGAACAACCTCCCAAGAAGAAGAACCACCTCCCAATCCATGCCGAGCATCCACAAAGGTGTTGTCCTTGTCATAGGAAGTTGCAGAGATCCTTTAATGGCTTGGCATGGTCAAGCTAGGGTTTGAGCACTCACTATATTTTAGATATCTAGTCAATTTTTGGATCATGTTCACATGAATTCCTCTCTCACATTATTAGACAGTGGGACCTCACCCTTTGTACTCATTCGATAGATCATTATGTCATTCACACTTGGGGGGAATCTAATTCTTCCTTTCTACCTGATGACACACTCTTGTTCTAGGTTTAAACATGACTGTTGAGGGTGCTTAAAAACTCGATCCTTACATATACAGATTACGGGTAACCATGTTTGAGAAACACATCATTGTGCACATACACATTACTGGTAACCATGATCACTTTCACTAGTTATAATAATACATAAAAATTTATATTTGCAAAAAAATAAAAAACATTAGCCAATATCTTGGTTTGATGTATTTGTTTTTACTTATATTATTCCATATTACATGTTTCCTATCATGTAATCTTGATTCATAGTATGTGTTATCTAAATAACTCTCCTAGTGATTTGGGTAACTTGCATACACATTCTGGCTCCAAGTTATTCAATGCAAGGTTGCACGCACTCAAGATCACTTGGCACATTCCCTTGGTCCCAGTCTTCCCACGTGCCCCTTTCCTTCCTCGTGTACCCTCACATGCTTTTCCTTTCTCCTCTTCCACTTCCCCTTCTCACTTTGTTCCATTCCCCCTTCTACCTACTGTTCGGCATTCACTTTCCTCTCAAGGAGTTTCTTCCTTGTGCGTGCGCCTCTCACTTGCTTCAATTAGCTAAGTCCCTATCCCTCTCGCATGCCATGCCTATTGTTTTCTAATAATTATGCCTCTATAATATGTTCTCTCCTCACCAATTTTCCTCATTTCCCCACGCACACCATGAAAATCAAGTCACACCTCATTTTTCCAAGCATATTTTTCCATGCACATTCTGTGCGCCCTTCTCTGTGCTTCATGTGCTAGGTCATCTTCTGACATGCTTGAGTGTGCTACATGAAACCATCCAGAGCACACCAACATGGCGCCAAATCCTTGTAAAAAATCAATGGGTTATGTGGTAGAAAAGACAAAACATCTACACAGTTGGTCAAAATTTCAGCTAATCCGCGTGTGTCACGTGTCTTGCGTGCGCTGAAGGATATGGAAAACTTATGATAGATGTATCTTCCAATACAGAGCTATGTCTGACGTGTGCCTAGAATTTTCAAAAAGTTTTTGACATCAGCTACAGTGTTAGATGTTCAAATTCAAATTCTTGGTGGATCTGGTAGGTGAGAAATGGGAGAACGTCTCTCTGAGCATTGATGAGCAAATCTGATTGCTCCAACCACCTGATGTAATCTGATTCACCCTAAGTGCATCTGACCGATTAGCAGACGGATTTACAGGCATTGAATGCTTCTTTTTGGTGGTTGTATTTCAAAATTGGATTTTCCCTCCTTTCTTCTCCTCTTCTTTCCAGATAATAGTCTCATTTGTTATGTCATCTAGATCCTACACATGTTGCTGACTCTTTTTTCCTGAAATTTAAGATCTTGGCTCATTTGTTATGTTGGACATTCTAGATCCTCACACATTTTGCTAAGGACTCCATTTTTTCTGTATTTTGAAATGTAGACCTCTAGATCTAGCTCTTGCATGTGGATACTGGCCTCCTTCACCATTGTAACAACACTGTGCATTTATGGAAGTAATAGAAGCATCATTTTGTGACTATTCTTTGTCCTAGCGTGTTTATATTCCTTCTTCTTTCCTTTTATCTTGTGTTGCATGCTGGTTATGCTATTTCACGTCCCTTGTAGCTCCTTATTTAGTTGTGTTCCATGAGGATGATCTGGTAAATGCATTTGCAGTTGTTTTTCTCGTGCCTAGCCTCCTTTCAAGTGTTTCCTATGCATTTTCGCTCAGAGCAGATAGTGTTCATCCTTCTTTTTCTGGTGCTATCACAATTTTTAGTGTAGATTTCCTTTCATGTTATCCTTCTATACCTGGTCTCTTGGAATTATTAGTTTATTTTTCACTTTCAGCACTAGTAGTGGAGTAGCAGATAACACCCTTATAAATAGATAGAGGAACCGAACTTCAACTCGATCCTCCAGAGATCTATCCCAAGCGCACAAGGTACCACAACTTGGGGATGGTTCCATTGTGGTCTTAAACAACTCAATCCTTACATATCTGAGACGTGGGTGCATGTTTGAGAAACCAACAGTTTTTGGCACGCCTAGTGGGACCAGAAGAGAAAGCTTATATTTCAAATCGTTAAGTTTTGGTGTGTGGAATTAGTGTTTCAACCTTTGGAGGCTCATTTTAACACATCTGGCAAATCCCAACATTTCCATATCTCTTATTCAATTGATCCTGAGTGCCTTTCATGAGAAGAGTGAACACAAGGAGAAGTGCAGCAGCTGAAGATTTTTTCAAGTACCTCCATCTATCCCTGAGGAGAGTTCATTCCAGAAATCCCGTGCACGTCTCTCTATCTCTAGTGTGCCATGCCTACTCAATTCCTCCTCAAAACAGATAACCCGCACACCCTGAAATGGCGCATCAGCCACCTCCTCCACTCAGTAAATTCTCTAACTTCATCAGAAGAAGCCCCTTGGTTCTAGCTGTGTAGTATGATATGCCAAATGGCATGCTCAAAAGTATTCCATACTTTACTGGTGAAAATCAAGTCACCCCTCAGAAGAATCCAAGATGTAGCAAACGTGTGTTCATCTATCTAATCTCCAGGATGTAACAAATGTGTGTTCACTCTATCTAATCACACATGATGATGTAGTAGTAAGGCTACTTGTGACCTCTTTCAAAGGTAAAGCACTTTAGTGGTACCGAGGCATGAGACTTGGATCTATTGCTACCTGGGATGAGCTAGGAACATCTCTATGTAATCATTTTGAAGATAAGTTAGATCACCTATCTTTGGTGGAGCAACTGACAACAACTAGGAGGGCGCCCAATGAGTAGATGAATGATTTCAATATCAGATTCCAAAAGACTTGGGATAGAATCCCTCTTGTGGTAAGGCCTACACCCCAACATGATTTTTTGTACTATCTAAAGGCACTGAACAATGACATCTCAGTCATGATTCAATCCACGAGAGGTAGGACTTTACTAGCTGCTTATAATATTGTAGTAAGGGCAGAAAATAGTCTTATTTAGGTGGGAAAGATAGCTCCTAGACTGCCTATGCCCTTGTTCCTAGAAATTTCAAAAGAGCACCAGCCTTCTGTGGCCCCTATTCCTGTCCCTGAGCAAAGCACACAACTAGTTGCATTAACATCCTACTCTCCAGCGTAGCAGAAAGATGATGAAGAGTTCAAGCCCCTGATTAGAAATTTATCAAACAAGGTCATATCATTAGAGAAACAACATGCACAAGCCTACAGAGGAAATTCTAATTAGGCACATATTCAAAACAATCAACCTTGGTGGAATGAGTATGGAAACCCAAGGTACATGCCCAATCAATAGAATGATAGATAGAATTCCAATACATGTCTACCCCTGCAATTTGTTCCTCTCGCGCCCTCTCTCCCAGCACCTAGTGCAAGTTAGGCACTTGTCCCAGTTCAAAACAACTTGGACCAAGATTCATAACTATGCTTCCCTTATAACATGCCTCATAGTCAATATCACTATGCCAATGTTGCATGCGCCTAAGCCTTAATGATCCAGAATGCTGCAAGTTATGACGCGGGTGCATGTTTGAGAAACCAACAGTTTCTGGCACGCCCAGTGGGACCAGAAGAGAAAGCTTATATTTCAAATCACTAAGTTTTGGTGTGTGGAATTAGTGTTTCAACCTTTGGAGGCTCATTTTAACACATCTGGACAAATACCAACATTTCCATATCTCTTATTCAATTGATCCTGAGTGCCTTTCATGAGAAGAGTGAACACAAGGAGAAGTGTAGCAGCTGAAGATTTTTTCAAGTACCTCCAGCTATCCCTGAGGAGCGTTCATTCCAGAAATCCCACGCACGTCTCTCTATCTCCAGTGCACCATGCCTACTCAATTCCTCCTCAAAACAGACAACCCGCTCACCCTGAAATGGCACATCAACCACCTCCTCCACTCAGTAAATTCTCTAACTTCATCAGAAGAAGCCCCTTGGTTCTAGCTATGTAGTATGATATGAAAAATGGCGTGCTCAAAAGTATTCCATAATTTACTGGTGAAAATCAAGTCACCCCTCAGAAGAATATCCAGGATGTAGCAAACGTGTGTTCACTCTATCTAATCACACATGATGATGTAGCAGTAAGGCTACTTGCGACCTCTTTCAAAGGTAAAGCACTTTAGTGGTACCGAGGCATGAGACTTGGATCTATTGCTACCTAGGATGAGCTAGGAACATCTCTATGTAATCATTTTGAAGATAAGTTAGATCACCTATCTTTGGTGGAGCAACTGACAACAACTAGGAGGGCACCAAATGAGCAGATGAATGATTTCAATATCAGATTCCAAAAGACTTGAGATAGAATCCCTCTTGTAGTAAGGCCTACACCCTAGCATGCTTTTTTGTACTATCAAAAGTCACTGAAAAATGACATCTCAATCATGATTCAATCCATGGGAGGTAGGACTTTACTAGCTGCTTATAATATTGTAGTAAGGGTAGAAAATAGTCTTATTTAGGTGGGAAAGATAGCTCCTAGACTGCCTATGCCCTTATTCCTAGAAATTTCAAATGAGCACCAGCCTTCTGTGGCCCCTATTCCTATCCCTGAGCAAAGCACACAACTAGTTGCATTAACATCCTACTCTCCAGCGTAGCGGAAAGAAGATGAAGAGTTCAAGCCCCAAATTAGAAATTTATCAAACAAGGTCATATCATTAGAGAAACAAAAGGCACAAGCCTACAAAGGAAATTATAATTAGGTGCATAGTCAAACCAATCAACCTTGGTGGAATCAGTATGGAAACCAAAGGTACATGCCCAATCAATAGAATGATAGATAGCATTCCAATACACATCTGCCCTTGCAATTTGTTCCTCTCGCACCCTCTCTCCCAGCACCTAGTGCAAGTCAGGCACTTGTCCTAGTTCAAAAAAACTTGGACCAAGAGTCATAATAGTGCTTCCCTTACAACATGCCTCATAGTCAATATCACTATGCCAATGTTGCATGCGCCTAAGCCTTAATGATCCAGAATGCTGCAATTTGTGAGCCTTCAACAAGTTCCACTGAAGCAGATAACCAAGAAGGATCAGAAGTTTCTCCAGAAACAAATTTGATTTTCTTTGGTGTGGAGAACTTATGTGCAATCAACCAAGCTACATATGATACAAACATACCATGTTCCCAAGTTGTAGATAACACAAGATTTAAGAAGAGAATGTTGGAGTGAGGTGTGCAGGTCATAATCCCAGTAACACAAGCAAATCCTTAGAAGCATATGGATGCGGCTAAGGCATCTAGTAGGAAAAACACTCAAGACCCTACACAAGAGGCCACACATAAAGCTCCTTCTGAAGTGGCGCGTGCCCCTCCTTTGGTAGGTCAAGCCTCTGTGCCAGCTAAAGTTTTTGTTTCCGTGCCTGAACAGTCAAGAAAGGATATTATTTCTCAGATGCATAAGCCAACATGCCTTCTATTCAGCATTGTGGACTAGATGAAGAGTACAAATATAAATGTCACAATGTGGGATGCCCTGACCATTCCTTCTCAATAGGATCTATTGCATGAGGCCTTGTCCCAACTTCCACATGCTGAACCAACTATTCACAAGCCGTGCGCTACTCTCAACATCTACCAAGAAAAAGAGGAGAAACAAGTAAGTAAATTTGTTAAAATTACACCCTTCTACATGTCCTTGATCATAGGAAAACACCTAGTGCATAATTGCATGATAGACTCAGGCGCTAGTACCTCTGTTATGCCCAAGAATATTACTAATGTCCTAGGTCTTAAGTATAGCCCCTTGTCTAAAGGAGTCTTGCAACTTGATGGCTCAACTGTCACTACCCTAGGAGTCATCAAGGATCTTGAGTTAACATTACATGCATGTCCAAGCCTCACCATAACTCAAGATGTGTCCATCACTAACCTACCTCCTCTATTTGCACTATGTCTATCAAGAGACTTTACTGCTAAAGTGGGTGGTTGCTTGTCTTCTAATTGGTCTCATATGTTACTCAAGACAAGGTATGGTAATCGGTTTACCGTACAAGATGAACCTATATTTTTTTTATCATGTAGAGTCATATGTCCCATCCCCTCTCCAAGCCAAATGTTTAATCAAAGAACAATCTTTAGTTCTTGAAGAGCACCCCCTTTCACCCTCTATTCCTAATCTAGTACTTGATGAATAGGCGGAGAGGCACCATAAGTTTGACCCATATGCTGAAGAACTGGAAGCCTATAAAACTGGGCTTGGTACTTACTGTATTCTTGAAGAAGAAGTTATGCTATTGCGAGCACCTAGAAAGGACAAGGTTGAACTTGGTATATGGAAGTTATAATTTGATGGATCTAGAAGTAGAAATGACGTTGGAGTAGGAGTGGTTCTCATTTCCCCTAAGGATGAGAAATTATTCTTCGTGCAGAGGTTGCAGTTTGCATGTTCCAACAATGTGGCGAAATATGAGGCACTGGTGCATGGCCTTCTCATTGTTGAGAAGAAAGGGATTAAAGTGATACAAATCTTTGGGGACACAAAATTGATTATCCACCAGGTTACCAACAAATGCTAGGAAAATAATAAGCTTCTCAAAGCTTTTAAGCATAGAGTTTGGGACCTTCTTGAGAGCTTTGATGCTCTGAATCTACAGGTGGTGCCACACAAAATGAACAAAGAGGATGACAAAACGGCCGCACTTGGATCACATTTCTCTCCTGCAGAGGAAGTTATCAAAGGAAACACTTAGCACATTAAGATGGTCATCAAACCATCCATTCCAGACAATAACACCAGCTGGCAAGTGTTTGACAGTGACACACAAATCATCCAGTTCATCCAGAATGAAGCTGAGTTTTCATCAAGCATGCAAGTGGACTTGCATGACAGTTATGGTGACCAAGTGATATAGTTGAAGACAAATAAGTTTCATAAAGGGCTAGCCACCTTAGAACAAATTTTTATCCTTGATGATGAGTTCAAGGGTGAAGAAAGATACATGTGCGCCATGTAAGAAGACTGCTCTCTAGTCACTATTGCATGGGGAAAGGAGCTGCTACTTAGTAAGGCTTGCATGCATAATGAAAAACAAGCCTTCATATCTCTCTATCAAAAATACAGTGACATATTCTCATGGGACTATGAAGACCTCAAAGGTTTTGATCCAAGTGTTGCTCAACACTCCATTGACCTTGATCCTGATATCAAGCTTGTCAAACAAAAGAAGCGACTAGTCAATCCAAAGATAAAGCCCCTCATGAGAAATGAGTTATCCAAAATCATTGAGGAAAAGATTATTTTTCCCATCAAATACTCTACTTGGGTCGTGAATCTTGTTCCAGTACGCAAGAAGAACGGTGAAATCAAACTCTATGTTGATTTCAGAGATTTGAACCAGGCATCTCTGAAGGATCATTATCCTTTTCCTTCAATGGAGCAGATTTTGTAGACTGTTGCCGACACACAAAGATTCTCAATGCTAGATGGGTACTCAGGTTTCAATCATATCCTATTCAAGGAAGAGGATCAATTCAAGACAATGTTTATAACTAAATGGGGAACATATGCATATCAAAAAATGTCCTTTGGTATGTCAAAAGCGGGCGCCACATTCCAGCGCACCATTGATATTACCTTCAAAGATTACATCAATGAGTTCATCTTGGTTTACCTTGATGACATCACTGTCTTCTCAAATCAAAGCGTTGATCATATGGCGCACCTAGAGAAAGTAGTTGAGAAATGTAGAAAAATTTGGGGTGTCTCTTAACCCCAAGAAGTGCAATTTTTCTAGTGGCACAGGGAAAGCTTCTGGGCCATGTGGTTTCAAAGGATGGCATCGCAATTGATCTTGAGCACGTCTCAGCCATCCTCACTCTTTCCTTTCCGGTGCACAAGAAGGCCTTACAGTCCTTCCTTGGCAAGATCAATTTTGTTAGGCATTTTATCCCTAACTTTGCAGGACTGGTTCGTCCCAGCACCCTGATGCTCAAAAAGGACATAGCCTTTAGATGGACAACAGAAGGAAAAGAAAGCTTCAATAAGATGAAGAAAGAAATTGCTTGCGCGCCGACACTCAACAACCTAGATTATTCCAAGGATTTCATCCTTTATGCTGATGGCACTGATGCAAGTGTTGCTGCTATCCTGACACAAGAAGATGAACAAGGGCTGGAACAAGTAGTGGCTTTCTTCAACCAGAGAATTGAAGGATTATGAATTAAAGTTCAGTCACATGGAGAATCAGGTCTTCACCATCATGCATACTCAAGAAATTCAAAATTATTCTCACCACAAATCATATCAAGGTGTTAGTCTCCCACTCTTCTGTCAGAGACTTCATCATGGGAGAAGAAATCAGCGAGAAAAGGGCACGATGGGTGACCAAAATCATGGAGTATGATGTGAATATCAAGGCCATAAAACTGGTGAGAGGTAGCACGCTCTACAAGCAGATCGCTGAGGATGCGCACAAAGAACCCAAGGCTTCATTATTCCTGGATGAGGCTCTCCCGTGTGCAAAACTTAAACATAACGTAGATGCTAGTGCACTCGATTGGATGAAGGACATGATCACATTCCTTTCTAAGGGTGCATACCCTCTTGGTATAAACAAAGCAAAGAGAATACATTTGATATTAAAATATATCCCTTATGTTTTGATTGATGGACTTCTCTTCAAGAAGAATCTTGATGGTGTGCTGTTAAGACGTATCAACGACGTGCAGCCTAAAAAAGTGTTAGCAAAACAGATTCTCTGGTGGACACTTCTTTGCCAAAACTAAAACAATGAAGATCATAATGGCAGGTATATTTTAGCCTACCCTGTTTTCAGATGCGCACAAGTGGGTCACAAAATGTAAAGAATGTGCTTTCTTTGCAGGAAAGAAAAAATTAGCAGTGCTTCCCCTTTGACCAATCCACGCAGATCATCCTTTTGCACAATGGGGTCTTGAATTCATAGGCATGATCAATCCACTTTCAAGTGCTAACCACAAATGGGTGTTGATAGCTATAGATTACTTCACCAAATGGACAAAAGTTGTTGCACTCAAGGAATCAACCGAGTCAGTCATTCTTGAATTTCTCAAAGGAATAATCACAAGGTCTGACATTCCTCAAACCATTATCTCGGATAATGCAAAAGCCTTCCTTGGGACCAAAATCACTGATTGGGCTCTAAATTTGGGCATCTACTTGAAGACCTCTTCCAACTATTATCCCCAAGGTAATGGTATGGAAAAATCAACAAATAAGAACCTGATCGAAATTATGAAGCGTACAATGAACATAAGCCAAAGACAGTGGCATAAAAAGGTCTCACGCGTGCTCTGTGTAGATATAATTACAGTTAAAAAGGGAATATGAACTTCTCCTTATAAGCTTCTCTATGGAAAGGAGGCTACCTTTCCTTTGAAAATGGAATTAAACTCATTATCGCTTGCCCAGTAGCTAGAATTCGAAGGCGCAGACTAGAGAGAAATCAGAATGGCAGAGCTGATTAATCTTGAAGAGTCAAAGAACTCTGCCATGATTAAAATAAAACATCATCAACAAGCAACAAAGAAATGGTTTGATAGAAAAGCTAGGCCTCAAGATTTTAAAGTTGGAGACTTGGTTTTAAAATGGGATGCTGACAGAGCTAAACTAGGGTGCCATTTAAAGTTTGATGCACTTTGGAGCAGCCCATATATCATCAGTTCATGCAAAGAGGCTAACTCTTTCGAGTTAACTTGTCTTGATGGAGACATGCTGCAAATCCCAGTAAATGGGATATATCTTAAACACTTCCATTGAGTTTGTTACATCAACTTGTAAATATTAGAGTAGTTTCAGTTCCTCCAAGTGTGTTGTGCGCACATTGCCTATTTGTATATAGTTATTTCTTCTTGCGTGCTTCTTACACGCACTCTTCTGTTGCTTCCAGAATGCAGAGTTCTTATCAGTAGTTGCAAGATTCATAATAGAGTCAAGAAATGATCTTCAAGTGACTACGGGGGTAGTTTCATAATTGTAAAGTAGACTCCATGGCCAATGGATACCATAGGCTACTGATTTCCCTAATCTAGCAGGAAGATGGCCCTGAAAGTCACCAAAACTGTTATCCAAATAACTCTCCTAGTGATTTAGGTAACTTACATACCCATTCTAGCTCCAAGTTATTCAATACAAGGTTACACGCACTCAAGATCACTTGGCCCATTCCATTTGTCACATTCTTCCCGCGTGCCCCTTCCCTTCCTCACGCGCCCTCATGCATTTTTCCTTTCTCCCCTTCCACTTCCCCTTCTCCCTTTGTTCCATTCCTCCCTTCCTCCTACCTTCTGCACATTCTCTTTCCTCTTAAGGAGTTTCTTCCCTAGGCATTCACCTCGCACTTGCTTCAATCAGCTAAGTACCTGGCCCTCTCATGCGCCGCGCCTATTATTTGTAATAATTGTGCCTCTACCATACATTCTCTCTACACCAGTTTTCCTCATTTCCCCATGCACACATCACGCTCCCGATCTTCTGCTTTCCTCCCACGCCTCATTCTTCTATGTGCATTCTGCGTACCCTTCTCTGTGCTTCCTGTGCCAGGTCATCTTCTGATATGTTGTGCTACACACAACCAACCAGAGTGTGCCAACAGGGTGCCGAATCCTTACAACAAATCAATGGGTGACACGTGGTAGAAATGAAAAAACATCTGCATAGTTGGAAAACATTTTAGCCAATCCGTGCGTGCCATGTGTCTTGCATGCACTGATGGCTCTGACAAACTTTTGACAGGCATATCTTCCACTACAGAGCTCTTTCTGACGCATGCCTGGACTTGTCAGAAATATACTGACATCAGCTACAATGTTAGACATTCAAATTCAAATTGGTAGTAGATCTGGTAGGTGAGAAATGGGAGAACGTCTCTCTGATAATTATTGAGCAGATCTGATTGCTCCAACCACCTGATTTAATATGATTCTCCTTTAAGTGCATCTGACAGATTAGCAGGAAAATTTGTAAGCATTGAATTCCTCTTGTTGATGGTTATATTTAAAAATTGGATTTTCCCTCCTTTCTTCTCCTCTTCTTCCACGGATTCATGTATAAATGTAAGAACTTGGCTCTCTTGTTATGTTGGACATTATGGATCCTCAAGCATTTTGCTAAGGACTTTATTTTTTCTATATTTTGAGTTGCAGGCCTATAGATCTAGCCCTTGCATGATGATATCGGCCTCCTTCACCATTTTAACAGTACTGTGAATTTATGGAAGTAATAGAAGCATCGTTTTGTGACTATTCTCTGTCCTAGCATGTTTATATTCCTTCTTCTCACCTTTTCTCTTGTGTTGCATGATGGTTGTGCTATTTCATGTCCCTTCCAACTCCTTATTTAGTTCTGTTCCATGAGGATGATCTGGTAAATGCATTTTCAGCTGTTCTGCTCATGCCTAGCCTCCTTTCTATTAGGAATTAGAGAACAAATATGTGGAAACAATTCCTCAAACCACAACAGTAGGAAATTATATAGTAGAATTATACTTGTAGAAATATAACAACATAAATAAATAATGCACAAAAGAAGACAAGACAAGATTTAACATGGTTCAACCAATGTGGGCTACGTCCACCAAGAACTTGCTCATATTTTATTATCAACAAGAGTAAAACAAATCTCATAGTCTTCTCTCAGTTATGAACTCACAACAGAATTCCAAAGATGCTAAACCACAATTAACACCCAATTTCTTAACCTTGATCACTCTTGATCACCTCTTGATCACTAAGACTCAAGACCTATTGAACACTCAAGATATCTACAAGATACCCTAACACCTCTATTTATAGGATTACAATCCTTTTAAGAAGTCCTAAAGCTGACCCTAGAAGTTTGAAAGTCACGACCTTTCAACTTCCCACAACTGGAAAAAATGTCACGATGTTAACAACCAATTAACAACATATTAACAATGACAGCACAACAACGACACAACAACGTCACAGCAGATGAATGCAGAAAGCTCCTGACATCTCCAAACTTAACCATTCTAACTCCAACACTTTAATACTGATTCGAGAAGACCAATAATAGGCTCCACACCCCAACAATCTCCCACTTGGAGACTATTCCTACTAAGAAAAGTTCTCAACCCTTCATTATCAACCCCAATCAAAGTTGAACACAACTTCAAATTCTCCCTTGTGACCGCCTTGGTCATTATATCTATAGGATTATGACTGGTATGAATATTTTCCAGCTTCAACTTATCTTCTTCCAAAGCTATCTTGATGAAATGATATCTCAGCGAAATGTGCTTCGTCCTAGAGTGGAAAGTGGAGTTCTTTGCCAAATGAATAGCACTCTGACTATCACTGTGTAGTCTCCAAACTTCCTACTTATGACCCAACTCATCAAGCAACTGCTGTAGCCAAATCATCTCCTTGCTTGCCTCTATGGCAGTAACATACTCATCCTCTATGGTTGACAAAGCCACAACCTTTTGTAACCATGAAATCCAACTCACCGTTGTATCACCAACCGTAAATACTTAACCTATCATGCTCCTCCTCCTGTCCAAATCTCCTGCCATGTACGAATCTACATAGCCACGTAATGTAGTGTCTGATCCACTGAAACACAATGCTACTCCCATGATCCCTCTCAAGTACTTAAGAATCCACTTTACTGCCTGTCAGTCCTCTCTACCTGGATCACTCATAAACCTACTCACTGCTCCTACTACATGGGCAATGTCAGGCCTAGGGCATACCATAGCATACGTCAAGATACCAACTACTGATGAGTATGGTGCCCCGAACATCAAGATTCTATCATCCTCAGTCTTGGGACTCTGCTTCTTTGATAATTTAAAGTGACTTGCCAAAGGTGTACCAACCGGTTTAGCATCCTACATACTAAACCTCTCCAAGACCTTCTTTATGTACTCTTCTTGAGATAATATCAGCTTCCTCTCCTTTATGTTCTGAGTTATTCTCATATAAAGGATTTGTTTTGCTGCCCCCAAATCCTTCATAGCAAAGGAGTCACCTAACTGCTTCTTGAGTACCTTTATTTCCTGCATGTTCTTCCCTACAATAAGCATATCATCTACATACAGGCACAAAATAATGTAATTACCATCAAGAAATTTATTGATGTACACACAATGGTCTAAGTGACACCTGGAGTAACCCTGCTCCTGCATAAAACTGACAAAATTCATGTACCACTGCCGTTGAGCTTGTTTCAGGCCATACAAGCTCTTCTTCAATTTGCACACTAACCTCTCCTTCCCTTTGACCTCATAACCCTGTGGCTGCTATATGTACAATTCCTCCTCCAAATCACAATGAAGGAATGCATTCTTCACATCCAACTGTTCTAAGTGCAGGTCTTCTACTGCAACTAGACTAAGAACAATCCTAATAGAAGTCATTTTAACAACAGGAGAAAAACTTTCATCAAAGTCTATACCTTTCTTCTGTGAAAATACCTTGACAGCTAACCGGGCCTTTTATCATTTCCTACCTCCATCTTCCTCTTTGATTTAATACACCCACTTGTTCTGTAATGCTCTCTTGCCCTCAGGTAGCTCCACCAGATCCCAAGTCTGGTTTTCCATAAGAGATCTATGCTCTTCATCCATGGCCTACTCCTACTTCTTCCTGGCATCCACCTGCACTACTTCCTCAAAGAACTATGGCTCTACACTGTCAGTTAGCAATAAATAATTCAAAGATGGAGTAAAATGTTCAGGATCCCTTCTTACCCTAGAAGACATTCTCACCTCAAGAGTTTGGGGTTCCTGATGAGCAGGTACCTGAACTGGAAGTGCCAGAACAAGTTGTACCTGAACTAACCCCTTAGACACCTTGTTGTCTACAATGTCCTCTAACATTGTGTATTATTTCTTTGATTCCTCTTTCTCTTCCTGCAATTGATCTTTATACATGCCTTTTTCATTAAAGACAATATCTCTAGACCAAGATATTTTCTTGTCTTTAAGACTCCAAACACAGAAACCAAATTCATCTTCACCATATCCAAAAAAGGTGCATTTCTCATACTTAGCCTCTAACTTGGTCCTATCATCTTTATCAATGTGAACAAATACCTCACATCCAAATAATCTAAGAAATGAGTAATCAATTTTCTTACTAGACCAAGCCTCCTCAGGTATACCTCCATCCAAGGCCATAGAGGGTCTTCTGTTAATCAGATAAACAACTGTGCTTACCACTTCCACCCAAAACATGAGTGGCAGCCCCACATGTAACTTCATGCACCTAACATGCTCCATGATTGTCTTGTTCATTCTCTCTGACACTCCATTTTCCTGTGGAGTATTTGGAACCATTCTTTGCATGCGGATCCCATTTACCGAACAATAATAAAAAAATTCATTGCCGCAATATTTCCCTCCACTATCTAACCTGAGACATTTCAACTTGAGACCTCTTTCATTTTCAACCAAGGCTTTCCATCTTTTGAAAGTTTCAAACACATTAGATTTCTTTCTAATGTAATATACCCAAACTTTTCTAGTTGCATCATCTATGAAAGTGACATAATAACATGAACTACCAATAGAGTTTGACTTAGCTGGCCCCCACACATACGTATGCACTAACTCCAACTTACCCTCCTTCCTGCTAGGTCCAACCTTGAGGAATCTCACCCAATTCTGTTTCCCATAAACACAGTCCTCACAAAAGTCCAAATCTAACTCCTTTAATTCAGGAAACCTATCCTTTATAATCTACATGCCCTTATGACTCATATGACCGAGTCTCTAGTGCCACAAAGTTGTATCTTTATCTACAGCAACTAAATTTCAATAGTCGGCACCTCTGGTTAAATACAAAGTACCCCTGTTTTCTTACCTCTTGCAACCACAAGAGCTCCCTTGGTAACCTTCCAAGAATCCACTATAAAATTGACCGTACAACCATCACTACCCAGCTGACCCGCTGATATCAAGTTTCACCTAAACCTAGGCACATGCCTGACATCCATAAGTATCCATGTGTTCCCATTCTACATTTTCACTCGAACACAACCTTTCCCTACTATGCTGCATGGTTCATCATCACCAAGATATACATGTCCAAAATCACCTTGAACAAAATCTATAAAGTAATGTCTATGTGGGGTGGCATGGAAAGAATCCCCTGAATCTAACACCCAAGATTTAGAAATATTATCTAAAGAAAGAATTAAGGCATCTTGACAAACATCACCTGCTACCTAATTTACTGCTTTAGTTTCCTCCTTCTTGTTCTTCTTATCCCGAAGAGCCCAATAGTCTTTCTTAGCATGAAAAACCTTCCCACAGTGCCAACATTCTAACTTACTCTTGGACTTTGACCTTCCGTGATCATTCGACTTTCCACGGTTACCTTTCCCTCTGTTCTTTTGTCTCCCTCTGCTCTCCATCGTCAAAGCGTTTCCAGAAATAGTAGAATCTCTAGTGCTCTTCCTTCGTATTTCCTCACTTAGGATCACACCTATTACATCCACAAACTTCAGCTTTGAATTATTAGAGACTGAATTACTTACAACCACAACCAAGTTATCCTAGCTATCTGGAAAGGAGCACAAAATCAACAAAAGCCCTGACCTCATCATCAAAGTCAATTTTAATCGAGTTTTAACATAATCACAACCGTATTAAATTCATTCAAATGATCTGCAACAAAACCATTCTCAGACATCTTCATATTAAATAAATTTTTCATCAAAAATATTTTATTAAAGGCAAAGGGTTTTTCATATAACTTCCCCAATGCACTCATGAGACCTTTCTGTGGTATTCTCCTGTGATATATTGAAAGCAACCGAAGATGCAAGGCATAAACGAATTTCTCCGAGTGCCATTTCTATCCAGCAACTCCCAATCGTCATCCGACATGGCTATAGGTTTCTTTGCTTTTCTAGCTAAAGGGACATGGAGGACCTTCTGATATAACTAATCCTCCATTTGCATCTTCCACAAACCAAAGTTCTACCCATTGAAATTCTCAACCCTCAATCTGCCCTCATCTGTCATAGCTCCCACTCAAGCTAAACTTTCCTTGTGATTTAAAACCTCAGCAAAATAACCACCAAAGCTCTGATACCAGTTGTTAGGAATTAGTGAAAAAATATGCGGAAATAATTCCTCAAATTATAACAATAGGAAATGATTTAGTAGAATTATACTTGCAGAAATATAACAACATAAATAAATAATGCACAAAAGAAGACAAGATAAAATTTGACATGGTTCACCCAATGTGGGCTACATCCATTAAGAACTTGTTCAAATTTTATTATCAACAAGAGTAAAAAAAATCTTAGAGTCTTCTCTTAGTTATGAACTCACAATAGAATTCCAAAGATGCTAAACCACATCTAAACCACAATTGACACCCAATTGCTTAACCTTGATCACTCTTGATCAACTCTTGATCACTAAGACTCAAGACATCTTGAACACTCAAGATATCTACAAGATACCCTAACACCTCTATTTATAGGATTAAAATCCTTATAAGAATTCCTAAATCTGACCCTAGAAGTTTGAAAGTCGCAACCTTTCAACTTCCCATTGCTGGAAAAATTTTCACGATGTTAACAACCAATTAACAACATATTAATAGCGACGAACACAACAATGCGACACAACAACGTCACAGCAAATGGCTGTAGAATGCTCCTGAAGTCTCCAAACTTAACCGTTTGAACTCCAACACTTTAATATTGATTCGAGAAGACCAAAAATAGGCTCCACACCCCAACACTTTCACATGTTTCCTATTCATTTTCACTCAAAGAAGATAGTGTTCATCCCTCTTTTTCTGGTGCTATCGCCCTTTTTAATGTAGATTTCCTTTCATGTTATCCTTATATTCCTAGTCCCTTGGCATTATTAGTTTAGTTTTCACTTTCAGCACTAGGAGTAGCAGTGGCAGTAGAAATAGATAGAGGAATTGACCTTCTCGGGAGATCTGTCCTAAGCGTGCAAGGTCCCACAACTTGGGGATGGTTCCATTGTGGTCTCAAACATCTCGATCCTTACAGATCCGAGAAGCAGGTGCACGTTTGAGAAACCAACAATGTTTTTTTATCATTTTACATATGCACGTGTATATGAACATGGTACTTTGAGGTGATTTCAGGCTATCTACAGGTTATCACATGATGCATGATGCTTGAAATTGTTCTCTACCAGTCAAAATGAGGCTCCTGGAGGAATCTACCCTCCATATCTTTCCAAATTCAAGTGTTATCATTGCAATATATACTACTTGCATTTTTATTTCATTCAACTATATACATTGTGACATACTATTAGTTATTCTAACATGCTAGCATGTGTTCCATGTGTATCATTTGTCTTGTAAGGTTACTTCCAAGCATGGTTATCTACTTATACTATTTTCTTATATCTTGTTTTCTATGATTATGACTTCTTTTCCATTGTTTTCAAGATATGACCTATGATTGCTTGTTTATTTGCTTGTATGTCACTGATGAATTTGAGTGGCTTGTGACATCCTAAGTGGTGTCACATGTTTTCCACCATATACTACGATGTTATTTTGATGTGTTGTTATATACTTCAATTGTTTCTCCTATACTATGTTATGATTGTTTGTTACTAACACTTCTTGCTAGCTTTATTTCCATTACTTTACATGTTCCATGGTTGTTACCATGCAGATTCCCATTTCTCCTGTAGGAAACCATCTTCAAATGTGAACATCAGCTTCAGATACTCTCTTTTGGGCTACACATACATTTAATCCACTTCATACAACCCAAACAAGGGGGGGAACTATTAGTTGATTGTTTCACACTACTATAAGTCTAGAAACTAGGTAAAAACCAAAATTTAACCAAATAAGAACTAAGAAAATGGTTTAGAATAAAACTTGGGCTAGAAATAGAAAAGGTATATAAGCACCCAAATTAGGCACTAACGGTGGGTGCTAGTGTCCCACATGAGGGATTTTGTACAAGGGAAAAAACATACATTTTACAGTTGGTACAGTTTCTCAGTTACAGGTTTTCAGAGAATCCACCAACATATACTCAAAACCAGTTTACTATCAAGAAAAAAGAAAAAAAATCAATGACATGTTTCATACTTTGGGAAAGGGAACTAATTACTCTTCTTTCTCGGTTCATATTTTTTCATGTAAATACCAAATAAGGAGTGACACCTAGGGTATATGCAAGGAAAATGATATGCATGGAACAAAGTGTCATCTAGAGCTAATTACTATTGGGTTGGTGACCATCTGCAGTGGCACTTATTTATGGGGAAGCATCAATGGGTGGAGGGAAAAGCCAAAATTTCTCCCAAAACTCTTCTTCTCATGGTAAGATGCCTAAATCCTCATAATATTCACATTATTTTTTAATTAATCACTTTTGATCCTTCTAACCATCTCTAAGGAAACAAACACATAGGAACATTCTAGCCTTTTTTTCTCATCATTCAGGTATAATGTATCCTTGATTCCCTTATTTTTCATACACATTTCTATTATGTTTTCTCTAATTTAAAGTTTAATTTCATATACCATGAACATTGACTACACTTTTCTTCTTTTGCAGGTCCATCCTTATGCAAAAAAACAAACACAAATGGAATAAAGAGAAAATATCAAGAAAACATCACTCAAGAAAAGGAAATATTCAATTACAAACACATGTATCCTTTCAATACTCACACAATTCACCCCTAGGGTTATTATCCCCTCTTAGACTCCCGATACACATCCTACTACTTATATTCAACACATTATTGGTTATAACCTCCTTCGACTCTTCACAAGGTACGTTCTTCCTATCTACCTTATGCTACAAAATATTCATTCACCAACATAAAGTTGGGGCAAATGTAGACATAAAATTATGTACTTAGTATTATTACATTACACCTCTGGTATGTCATTATATTCATGATTCCTAAGAAACAAAGCTAGACATTAATGACACTTGTTTTACTTTACATTGACATTACTTTATCTTTCCATGTCTTCATCCTATATGTTTCTATAATTACCCCTTTACTTTTGAAAATCAAACAATGTGTTACTCAGCTGAATATCTCATGTTTTATCTTCCAAAATCTCCATAGATTGGCACCTAGGCGCTACTGTTCGCTTTTGGGAATTCATGGTCTTTCCCCTTTTGTTCTTATGTTTAAAATTCCACATCAATTTTTATCTTTTCTAAACTTCTATTTATCACTTTGGGTCATCTTTTAGGGTTGTTAATGACGTAATTCAAAAAAAGGAATCATATATACACATGACCTACTAACTATTCTGAAGGGAAATGGGGAAATTGGGATATTACTTTCTATCTACTACTTGGGAAAAAGGAGCACTTAGGGAATGCATTTGGGATGTATTATTCACTGCATAGGAAGAGAAAATTCTTAATTCCATCAGACACATTATCTTGGGGGAAAATTAGTTGTATCATGCTATCTGCGGTACAACATACATAAGGGAAACATACCTTCAAGGGACACAATTCTATCACGCACACATCAAAACTACAATAAGTATACAATGTAGTATAACACTCGGTGATAATCACATTGGGGTGACCTCTCAGGTCATTCCGACTTAAGCATATGCATATTTTGTTTATTCTAATGTGTGTTGGATTTTTATGTATGTAGCTAGGGTTTGTTTTGTAGGTACATGTGTGATAGTGTTATCATGATAAATGTTTAGCATGAAAAATTCATTTTTTTGTCATAATAACCTAAACCTCATTTGAAAATCCCTCTCTCAGTCAATGTAAATTTTTCCTCTGACCAACTCAGTTACTGTATTTCCCTCATAATGGCTAGGATGAATGTACTAATGTGATTTTCAAGTGTGTTTCATGTGCGAGGGATCTTGTTTAATTTGATTCATGAATATTTCTAGACCCAAGAGAAGATAAGTGTTTCTAGAGGTTCTAAAAGGGTTATTTTTGGCCTTTTCACACCTGGTGAACACCCTTCAGAAAATGTAAAAGGAAAATTTAAATTATCCAAGAAATTTTTGAAGAGCTATGCAATCATTTGAGGTAGTTTAGGAAATTTCTATAAGAAAAATCAGGTTTAGGAACAAGTTATGTAATATTGGGCTATTTGTAGCATGGTATAAGGAAATGAAATTAGTGAAAATGATACTTGGCTTGTTCCAGACATATTAGGAGCCTCATGATGAATTAAAAATAAATCAAACACTCATTAGAAATATAAGTATCTATACGTAATTTTTCAAAAGGTTCAAGGGTATTCTAAGGAGCATATTTTCAGATATTGGCTCAGCAATGTAGATCAAGACCTTCAATCTTAGTGAAGATTTAATTGAAGATTATAGGAGTTTGAAGGAGAATTGGAAGCTGATTAAAATTAAAAATTAAATATAATGGGGCCCTCTACATTCTCCATAGGTTGATTTATACAAAAAAACAAATTCTTCTATAGTGGCAGTAAGACCTTCCAGGAACCACCCGTGACAAGAATTGAAAAGGGGCCTAAATTTCAAAAATGAAAAAGAATCAGGTCCTAAAATGGTGGAATTTGAATTTGTTGGGTTTTTTACACTCAAAATTATATATTTTTATCCTACGAAACACTAAGGGAATCTCTCGGGGAAAGAAGGCATGACATTTTTAGCATTGTAATGGTGACACCCAACTTCCAGAAGTGGGAAATATGAACTTGGATACCCATGATGTCCTTTTTTACTTTTTACGAATGTGCCACCATGGTGAGAGATTCATAAATTGAGGTTGTGTAGCTTAAGTTATCACTTACGATATTAGGAATGTGTCTTCAACTCACTAACATCACTTGGCCCCTTCCTTATGATGGACACAACCTATGCACACTTATGAAGGGTTGATGTCCCTTTTTCCCTTTTCTAAGGGGACATGAGGGACACTATAATATGCCAAAACATGAGGAGTTCAATTTACGTCACTTAAGTGACATTTTTGGGTGCTAGGACATGTTTTCAACTCACCTCTCAAACCTGGCCCCTTCGTCATGAAAACGTAACCCTATGTGCACTTAGGAGAACTTGATGTACCTTTTTACCTTTTCCAAAGGTACACGGGGTACCTTATAATGTTTCACCACATAAGGAGTTCAAGTTTCGCCACTTACGACTCATCACTTTCTCACTAAGTATGTATTTTCAACTTCACAACTTATATCCCCATGCCCCCCTTTCATGATGATTAGACCCTTGGCACATTTTTACAACTATGTTATTATGCTTCCAAAATTTCTAGAAACCCCCATTTTTCAAAAACCACATTTTTACTCATATCTCTCACATCATAGCTTTGTTTTCCATAAAACTTTACCTGTAGCTTTCATTCCAGAACACCTTGGAGAAGAAACAAACCATTTTTCATTTAATGCTCTACAATTTTTATAGAAGCCACATGAATATTCTAGCAAAAAAATTTCCTTTTCAAATCCCTGGAGTTCCTGTGATAAAAAACACTCAAAAATTGGAGATGAAATCACATTGAAAAACCTAATCTAACAAAATAAATTTCATCTCAATACGACACTCAAAAGGCACACTTATATTTTTAGTAAGTTGACACCAGAGCCATACTAAAAATAATAAGTTTTGAAAACCAAAAAAATAACAATTTCAAAATGTCTGTACAATTCCTCAAGTCCAGAACTCAGCAAATTGGAAAATCTGAAAATTGGGAAAATTTATCTAAAAATAGAAACTGAGGGTGATGTGTGACTTACTAAAAATAGCAAGTTTATTGATCACATCCAAATTTCACACACACCTCCATCCCCCCATTCCCTCACTGTCTCCATCCATCATGAAGATCAAGTACACCGACTTCAAGCCAATTTCCACTTTGGCCACCGAGTACCTGAATGTTGGGGATACTGATGTGGCACATCTAGACCTGAATGATTTGAATAAAAGGATACTAAAGGAACCAAGGGGGCATGTTGAGAAGAATTTATTCACTGGACGACTCTTCAAATTAGGAGTACATTGAATCTCTGTGCAAAGCACATAACTAGTCATAGCTTGTGCAAGGAACTATGATCTTG
Source organism: Taxus chinensis (assembly GCA_019776745.2). Taxonomy (NCBI): domain Eukaryota; kingdom Viridiplantae; phylum Streptophyta; class Pinopsida; order Cupressales; family Taxaceae; genus Taxus; species Taxus chinensis. The sequence goes on from CM034155.1 coordinate 266,734,065, forward strand.
TAACGAGGACTATCACAACCGAAGACAACTCTCTACTTGTAGTTATCACTCCAAAAGAAATATCACAATTCCTACAAATTTCCATCGGGATTCACATGGTCATCATCACACAAGAGTTTTCATCTCAAGAATAGTCAAAGACTAAGTCATATCTTTAAGGAAGTGTAATTAGTTCATGTCTCAAGCAGAGGATAAAACCTTCTCGAATACCCAAGATAGTTTCATAGAATGAATTCCATGAAGCATATTTAGATGTTATTTTACTCCCGAGAAGAGTGATTAGTAAAGAGCATACAAAGGAATTCCATGAGTGGATGACACAATTCATCTTTGTGATCACTTAAGGAGACCAAATGATTGATTGGGGTCAAATCATCAGTGATAATATTCAAAAGTAATTGGAGTAATTTTTCAACACTAAGAGGTTCACTATGACCTCTTAGTTGGTGTATGACCTCACATACACAATACCCTTCCATGGTTATTATCTTTCACCAAATGTATCTCAGAAATCCCTCGCATTTTAAAAGTACCATCAGGTCACTTTCAGATAGAGAAAATCACATTTCTTGAGAGTGAATGATGCATTCACTATGTTGCATAAGGTTTCTCGAAGGATATCTAGGATGGAGAATTTATCCTCAAGTAGTGGAATTGATTACAAGGTATGGGGGCTTCTTCACACAATTCTCCACATTCACCTAACTTAGGGTAAGTGGATTTGATTATGCTCCTCTTCAATTTCTGTTATGTTGTGGAGCCTGTTTCTACATGTGGAAGTGTTGAAGACTGTATACTAAAAGTATTGTACACCCTCCATAGTTTTTTGAGCCTAAAATAATGTACCTGATACCTCGAGAGATGTGCTCTTCTCATATGGGTGATATGTTTTACCCATAGGTTTATGGGGCAGTTTTGGCCCATGGTTTTTGGCACCCACAATATTGTAAAACTACTTAAATAGTTTCATATTGATGTGTTTTTGTGCATTTTGGTAGGGAGACAGAATATTGTAGATGTGTGATTTCAAGTGTGAATTCAGGAGAGTTGGTTGAGCACAAATCGAAATAGATCTGGGTATTGTATTGAGAGAAAGAGGTGGCTTGTAATAAAATATCAGCAAGTGATTCTTGGTGGGCGTAGCCAAAATTGGGTGAGCCACATTAAATATTGTCTCTATATTGTTTTCTTTTACTTTCTGCACTTTTATTTCAGATCTTATATATTTTTTTGCATATTAGTTTCTACGATTGCAATTCTATGTCGGATTGTTCCACATATTTCATCAATAATTTCCGAACACCAAGGTACCCAGGTCACAAGATCCTCCTGATTGAGTTGTGTAGGCAACTTTCTCAGGTTTATATCAAATGTAAAGATGGGAAGCAGAGGGATATTTCCTTTTCCATATCCTTGGGAATTTATTCATGTAATAATGTCATTGATGCTTTAAACATTGAAACCTCTATTGATTCTTTAAGCATACACTCCTATGTAGATATCTCTGCTAACTTCAATCTCATAACGGAGAACGAAACTTTTTTTCTAGCCGAATTGCACCATATTCCTTCAATTTAATACTTATGGGTTAGTTATCCAAATGATGAGAATGTCAGAAAAAATGGGCTATATGAGGATGTCAGTTGAACAAATGAGCTATTTTTAGTTTGATTGGTTTTTTCAAAGTGTGCCTGATGATGATTCAGAACTTTTTGATCTAGAGTTTGAAATTGTGAATCTTCATCTCCCTTTCCCATCCCATGGCATATCAAAAAATTAGGAGACATCAAAGATAAAACAATGCATGTGATCGAACGGTCTAAAAAATGGTATAAGAAAAGGAGGGTAACTTACATTGAAAGGGGTATAATAAGTGCTTTTCCTAGGCAATATTCTATCTCCTCATCTCATGAAGCATCTAATGAAGGTGTGGGCTCATCTTATTATAGAAAGAGAAAACTTATGGAGGTTGATGAAGTATCTCCCTCAGTGGAGTTGTACAAGAGGTCAAAATTAAGAGAAGAAATGTTGAGCAACTTGAGAAAGGAGAGATAGATCCATCACAATCCCCTGAGAATCTAGTGTACCTAATTGTCCATACGAGGGTTGTTGAGTCATCCCATCCTAGTCATTCTTTGGTCCTCTACCAATAATTTGAGGTGTTTGATCTTCTTTCCACTCCTTCCGAGCCTTCCTCATGGATCAATGAATTTCTTGGAGAGGAGTCAAGAATAGTGCAACAGGTAGTGACACCCAACTTTGAGGCCATCATGATGTACATTAGGATAAAGAAAAATAGGAAGGCACAAAAAACCTCTAGGTTCTTCACTTAGGCTTCAAGAACTCAGTTTTTATAGGTTGCACATCCGTAGGTCATCAAACCTATGGAGGAGATGACACCCAATGACTATGAAATGACAAGAGTATCTTTAGGACAAGCCACACATGAAGGTGATGCTCACATATTCATGGAGTCTTCAACTCAAATCCTTGCATGAAATGAAGAATACAAGCAAACCATTGATCAATTGGAAGAGCATGTGAGGAATTTGTCTTCATATGTATAATCATTTACTAAACTTGATTCATCATCATTTCCTCTTATTGAAGCTATCTCTCCCATTTGTAGCTTCAATTCTTAGTCCCTCAAGAAAGCTCAAATGTTCACAGTGAAAGGAAGGGAAATTGACCAATGAGTGAGTATGATCATGAAAAAAGGGAATCCTCTCTTACTTGAGATTATCTCTTTATTCACATTCCTCTTGGAAACATAGTTGAAGATCAAGAAAAATAATGTAGATATCAAGAAAGAGATCCTTGGGGAAGGTAATATCCCATTGGTGAGAGAGATTAATAATTTTGATTCTCAATATTTGGTAAGATCAAGTGCATTTTCATCCACCTTGGAAAACTTGTCTCCCATTTAGTATCATACCATAACCTGGAGGTGTGATGCTCTAAAAGATGCCATTACTGATATGGTGTCTTGTAAAGAAAATATGTCAACAATTCTGGAGGATCTTGGCACAATCATGCAGGAGCTTGGTAATCCTTTCCTCAATGATATTACTTATTTGAATGATCTTCAAAATTCATTTTAAGAATTGGTTCAAGAAAATATTGGTGATCCTTTTTCCTTCAGTAGTGACACTCTAGAATCCCTTTACGGAGATTAGAGGTTCCATCTCTAATACTATAAGAAGTAATGAGAAATGGTCCAATCAATGTAGAAAGCTCAATGCCACCCCTGATACTTGGATCAACACACTAGAGCATGTGACCATCCCAGTGGATGAGAAGGTTTCATTTTTAATTGCAAGGTTTAGTAGGATGGTCAAGGGTTAAATCTTCATCATTGGAGATCTTCCGTGGAGGCTAGCTAAATTTGATTCATCATCATATGAGGATTATTCATCAAACAGTTAGTCAATTCCTTTCTCCTTCTTCTTCTCCTTCTCCTTCTTCTCCCTTTTTCTTCTCTCCCCCTTTTTAATTCTTCATTGTGTATAATCATGAAATTTTGTCTTGTCCACTTAAGTGACTTTCTAATTTGCATTGTAAAAGTCCCTTTCGATTTATAAAAAGGGGACTTATTTCCTCACTTCTAAGGAAGATGAAAAGTCACAAGTGGAATAGAAACATGAAGGGTCATGTCGGGGGTAGATGAAGATTTGCATTGTAAATCTATAAATTGAGGTTACCTTCTCACTTCAAGAAGAGGGTTATTCTTGTATTCTATCTCTCATTTTCTCTCTAGAGACAGAGTAACTGATTTCTTTCATTTTCTATCCTAATGCATTCCTCTCCTTCTCAATAATACTCCATGAGCATCTTAATCTTGTGAAACTTAATGTAATGATACTTTGTGCTTCTCGTGTATTCTTCATTTTTCTATGTTAATGGTCTCTTCTCATTGATGTGTATGGAAACATTCTAGTTTTGAGCAATAAACTCTATTATGTTATTTATCGTATAAGACGCTCCCACTATTCTCTTTGCACTATTCTCCCAAGATATTTCCTCCCTTGTATAATATGCAATAATTTTTTCACGAGCATAGGGAATTACCCCTATGTGATCCCCAGTCGAAAGACCACCCCTGGTTATTATAATAATCTATATAATTTCTTGCATTCAATAAATGGAGCTTCCCCATTCAAACAGAGGGACTTAGTCCCAAAGCATTGGTAAGAGTTCCCTAATTTACCCATGTGAAAAATTATTTCACCAATAGATAAGAAAACCCTACAGTTGACTGGATGCGACATAGAGTGAAGTGAAGCTGACATGATCATACCATGAAGGAATCAGATTTACACTCACCACCAGGATACTAGCAGCCATTTCAGACACTTGTGTCTGAGGTGGTCCTGTCCCATTCTAGGTGCTACTCTACAACATCTTTGCAGATCACAGTCTTCCAGACGAAGCATGCACAATCCAGATTGAGCTTGTTCTATTCTCACACTAGCCCAAATCCAATCCAGACAATCAGAAATTAGCTAATTCACTCTGAACATCTTATTCCTTGTACTTACTTGTCATTGAATGTTGCATGTTTTCTTCAATATTATATAATTTATCTCAATCCTCTAAGTAAAATTTAATTTCAGTTAAATCACTCAAATATATTGATTATGGTTGATGTAGTTACTCAAAAAATAATCTAAGTTATATTAAACACTGGAACAATTATGAAGGTGATTTAAAGTGAATTTTTAGGTGATTTGAAGGTCTTATAGGCATGTTATGTGAAATTGATAGTATTGAGTACTTTTATTAGTCGTAAAATTGGTATTAAGAAGGTAGTAAAAAGGATTGTTATGGAGGTCCTTCCTATGAGCAGACGATGGCGAAAGGGAAGCGGAAGCCTCGAGGTTCAGAACGGTCACAATTTTTGAATCTCAGCCCTTGTAACGGTCACTTGGCTCCCCCCCCGTGATGTGGTGATGGTGCCCCATGCGGGCCAGGGCCTGTCGAAAGCCTTGCAGAAGCGACTGGGTCCCCGACGCCCAGTGTCGGGTAGTGTGCTTGAAGGTTTTGACAAAAATGGTCCTGGTCCACTCCATCCCCCTGAGGACCAATCCACCTCCGTTTCCGTGTCATTGGAGGACGATGTCGTTTTAGCAGCCCAAATAAAGCTTCTCTCTTCTAGAGCAATCTTTGCAAAATTCGTTGGTCGAAGATTGGCGGTAGAAGGAATTCAAAATTGGTGTGAAGCGTAGTGGGGTAGTGGCCTGTGTATTCAATTCCTTGAAAGGGGATTCTTCCTGGTTTTATTTCATAGCACCACTCAAAAGGACGATACCATGGTGAGGAAAGAATATCTTTTAGCCTATTCAGGCTTGGCGATTCGTGATTGGGAACCACACTTCAACATTGCCAGAGCAGAAACGGAAGGATTACATGTTTGGGTTAGACTCTATTCACTGCCAAGTGAGTTTTGGTCCGCTCCCATTCTCACTAAAATTTTCTCCAGACTGGGACGCATTATTCGCATTGACCCTGTCACTCTGGAAGGTACCCTCTCCTCTTTCACTAGGATTTGCATTTCCATCGATCACAATCAAAAGTTTCAAGATATTATTCTCATATCCACCCAGTCCAGGATTTGGGAGTAAAAGGTGGAGTACGAAGGTGTCTCTAACACCTGCTTTAAATGCAAAAAACCTGGCCATATCCGTAAATTCTGTAAAAATTCCCCCTCTTCTAGAAAATAGGAATGGAGGAAAAAATCCCCCCCATCCATCTTCTCCCTCCGCTCCCTCTCATGCAATCACACCTCATTCCACATGTATGGTTTCTTCTGACCTCACCCATGTTCTTGAGTCCTTAACTCTGGACCCCGATACCATCTCTTTGGTAAATGAAATGGCTGTTGTGGTTAAGGACTCTACTAGGATTTTGTCCCTTTTTCATGATGGTATCTCCCTTGGCATGGGAGGGAACGCTACCTCTTTGGAAAAATGGGTTAATGAAAAGGACAAACTACTCCAGTTCAATGATGGTGACTCCATTGGTTCACAAGAGGCTGACCATGAGGTTCATTCATCTGGTAATTTGCAGCTTTGTCTGATTCTCCCAACGTCTCCCCTTCTTCACATGGATCTTGGTCCAAAAAGTATTCTGGGTCACCCTAATAAGAGTAAAATCTCCCAAAATGAGGTTACTACTGGGAAGCAACTTCAACTTCATTCCTTCTTTCCCTCAATGAGTAGGAGAGGCGAGTCCTCTCTGAAGCTCAAATGATCCTCTTTTCCTGGAATGTTAGGGGCCTCAATGCCCCTAACAAACAACGTCTGTTAAGACTCTATGTTTCAGAAGTTGCGGTTGATATTTGACTTCTATAGGAAACTAAGATGTTAGAGGATGGTTGCAAAAATGGTTGGTTTCGAAGATGGAAAGGATGGGAAGGTTGCTTCTTTGATTCTTATGGTGCCTCGGGTGGTCTTGGAATTATTTGGAAATCCAGCTACTGCGCTCTTAAGCCTATTCTCGTCGACTCGAACTTCATTTGGTGTAAAGTTTCTATTAAACATTCTGATGAGTCCTTTTTCTTATGCAATGTATATGGTCCCTCTAATCCGATCAGAAAAAGAAATCTTTGGTCTAAACTTCATTTGATCCTTGATTCAGCTATCAACTCCAAGATTGTCGTTGCTGGTGATTTCAATGCTACTCTTTCTGATCGTGATAAGTGTGGAGGTATTCAATGGCAGCCATGTTCACAAGTGGACTTTACCTCTTTTGTTTCTTCTTCTCATTTGGTTGATGTGGAACCTAGCAAGGGCTAGTTCACCGTGGAATAACAGGAGGCTTGGGTTCAGTTCCTTGGCAGTGCGTCTCGACAGATTCCTTGTTTCATAATTTTGGTTGCAAAATAATTTCCTTCTTAAATGCTCTGTTCTTCCACTCTCTGGCTCCGATCATTTCCCTATCTCTCTTATTTTGTCTTTCAACCTTACCTCCTCAACATTTTCCCTTCAAATTTCAAAATATGTGGTTGCAGGATCTGTCACTTAGGCCTCTGATCAATCTTTAGTGGGATTCCTTCACAGTTAATGGGACATGGCTGTTCCAACTCTCCAAAAAGTTATCCTTGTTGAAAGACAAGTTTCAAAGCTGAAATTTTTCGAGCTTTAAAAATATTTTTCAGGAAAAATTGAGAGTTGAGAAGGAGCTTCATATTTTTAACGATTCTATTTTCTCTTAAGGGATGCTTCGGGTAGATTTCTTCAAAGAAAAATTTCTTCTTAAGGAATTGGGTGGTCTTATTCTAAAAGAGGAAACTTACTGGCATCAAAAATCCAGGGAAGTATGGCTGACTGATGGCAACAAAAATACTAAGTTCTTCTTTGCTTCTATCAAATCCTAGAAGAAATTTCAACTACACTTCATCCCTACTAGCTGGATGATTTATCTGTCGCATCCACTCAATCTCAGATCAAAACCGAAGCAATGTCCTATTTTAATAAGCTCTTGAATGCTGAAATGACAACCCCCTTTGGTGCGCAATATTCCTTCTTCCATCGGATTCTTGCTTCGGTCATTGACTACTGATAACTAATTGCTTCTCTCCCCTTTCTCCAAGGAAGAGGTTCGAAAAAATTGTTTTTTCTATGAAGAGAGATAAAGCGCCCGGTCCAGATGGTTTCCTTACCTCATTCTTCCAAGAATTTTGGGATGTCATTGGGAACTCTGTTTGGAATGTAGTCGAGGAGTCACGACAAACGGGTAAGATATTAGGTGCTCTCAATCATACACTCATTTTCATGTTTCCTAAAAAATTTCTTGCCGATTCAATGGATGATTTCAGACCTATTTCCCTTTGCAACACAACATAAAAAATCATCTCCAAGGCTATTGCAAATATATTGAGTCCACTTTTGTCAAAATTGGTTACTCAAGAACAAAGTGGCTTCATCCCTGGTAGGTTAATTACTGATGGGATCATCATCTCTCATGAATTGATTCACACTCTTCATGCCTCCTCCCGGGCTGGCATGATGCTGAAACTAGATTTAGGAAAGCCTACGATCATGTCAATTGGAGGTTCCTCATCAAATCTCTTCAAGCCATGGGCTTCAGTAGGCAGTTCTGTAATTGGATCTTTAGCTGCATTGCCACTCCCCAGTTCTCTGTTCTGGTTAATGGATCGATTGAAGGCTTCTTCCAAAGTAGTAGGGGATTAAGACAAGGTGATCCACTCTCCTCTTTTCTTTTCATTTTGGTCACTGAGGCTCTTAGTCGTAGCATCAAATCTACCATTCTGGATGGTTCCCTCAAAGGTATTCTCATCACTTCCAACCTTCCAGCCCTTTCACATCAATAATTCGCGGATGATAACTTTATTTTTGGTCAAGGATCTATCCCTGAAGCTATGTGGCTTTCTTCTATTCTTGATTCTTACTCTTCTGCCACATGACAGATTATAAACTTTCATAAATCAGTCATTTTCTTCTTTAATGTTTCCCCTAGATTACAATGCAGGATCAAAGCAATTATCGGCTTTTCAGTGGGAGTTCTCCCGTACAAATATCTGGGTATTCCACTTTTTCATGGCAATGGTAGAGCACATCTTTAGAACGAGCTCTTAAACTCCATCTCTTCCAAACTTCTCTCTTGGAAAGGCAAATGGATTTCCTTGGCTGGTCAGGCCCTTTTAATTAATTCTATACTCCTTGCCATTCCTATCTATATGTTATCTGTCCTACAAATACCCAAATCTATTCTGCTCAAAATTGAAAAGATGGTGAGAACCTTCTTGTGGCAAGGTAACAATGAAGAGCTCAAATTTCACCTTGTTAATTGGGATTTGATCAAACTTCCTAAACTCCTAGGAGGAATGGGTATTCTGGACCTTGCTCTCCAGAACTCTGCCCTCGGTGCAAAGCTTGTTTGGAATTTCATTTCCAACGTCAAAAGGTAGGCCTTCCAAGTTCTTTCACATAAGTATCTCGGTGGGTGTCGCCTCGAGTTATTGTTATCTAGCTCTGAGCTCCCTAAAGGATCACACATATGGAACTTCTTTTGTAAGTCCAAATCTCTGATTGTAGAGCCGGTCTCATGGAAAATCAACAACAGACAGCTCGCCACATTCTGGGATGAAAGCTAGAATGGATCCCCCCTCTCAATCTCTCAACTACTCTTAATGGAGTCATGAATTTGGCCAAGTTGTCCTGGGGATCATTGGTTTCTGATTACGGCTGTCAGAATCTCGACGGCTCGCCATCTTGGCTTTGGAAAGATATCTCCACTATCGGGGCTAATACACAGGAGTCCATCCTACTCAAGGATGCCATTCAAGACAGAAACATGCACTTTCTCAGTAAAGATGATTGTTTGCTTTGGCTTGGGGATGCTTCGGGCTCTTACTCTGTGAAAGTAGGTTATAATACTCTCATCTCTCATTCAGGCCAAGGGCTTCCTTGTTCCTATGGCTGCTGGCATCCCATTATCTCTCCTAAGGTTACTTTTTTCGGCTGGTTGGTTTTGAAAAAGAAGGTTCTTACCCAAGTTAGGTGGAGATCTTGGGGTTATGCAGGTACCTCCATGTGTATGTTGTGTGGTGCTGTGGAGGAAGATTTGGATCACCTTTTTTTATTTTTCCCATTTGCATCTTACTGCTGGGATTGGCTCTTGAACAAATTAAATCTAGCCTGAGCTCCTTGTAATAACATTGGAGCGACACTTCTCTTATGACCATCCTTCAATTCCAAAAGCACCCTCAGCTCTATTTGGTGCATTTCCCCTTATTTCCTTCTCTAGCACATATGGTGGGAACGCAAACTTCATCTTTTTAGGGAACAATCGGCTGAGCTGCTCGCCTTTCTCAACAAGTTGGAAGTGGCCATTCTATTGATTCTTTAAGCATACACTCCTATGTCGATATCTCTGCTAACTTCAATCTCATAACGGAGCACAAAACTTTTTTTCTACTTGAATTACACGATAATCCTTCAATTTAATACTTATGGGTTAGTTATCCAAATGATGAGAATGTCAAAAAATAATGGGCTATATGAGGATGTCAGTTGAACAAATGAGCTATTTTCAGTTTGATTGGTTTTTTAAAAGTGTGCTTGATGATGATTCAGAACTTTTTGATCTAGAGTTCGAAATGGTGAATCTTCACCTCCCTTTCCCATCCCATGGCATATCAAAAAATTAGGAGACATCAAAGATAAAACAATGCATGTGATCGAATGGTCTAAAAAATGGTATAAGAAAAGGAGGGTAACTTACATTGAAAGGGGTATAATAAGTGCTTTTCCTAGGCAATATTCTATCTCCTTATCTCATGAAGCATCTAATGAAGGTGTGGGCTCATCTTATTATAGAAAGAGAAAACTTATGGAAACTTTCCCATTATTTTGAACTAAGTGGCAGACTTCCTTACAAATTTCACCATCGATCACCCTACTGCCATCATCACTTTTGGTATAGCTCAAGATTGGACTGGGCTGTCGAACCTTATTTCCCACGATCGGGCCAGCTCTTCCTCGATGTTGGGCAGTGGCCTCTCACATGTGCAGTGTTCCTTCTAAGTGTGGGAGCTTTCTTCCCCCCCTTTTTGGCGGCGGGTCTTCTTACCTCTTTTACAGGTGACTTTTCACACGCTGCTTCTGTCTTCAGCATCATTTCTGTATGGATTGGGCTTTCAACATTCCTTTCCAAGGATGTTTTCCCCATTAAACGTGCAGATGGATTTCTATAAATCTTGTTCATGCTCTCTTCTTCTTCATCTTTTGTCTGGTTCCTTCCCTTGGTTTGGGGCTTTTGGACTCCATGTATTCTCATTGGTTTTACCTTCATCGCCCTTCGAGGCCAATTCAGAGAACTGGAAGACTCCTCTGCCATTGATCACCGTCACCTCTCTCTATTATTTTCAAATATTCACGCAGGAGGAGGGCAGAGGTAATCAAAAACCATTCTTGGTGATTCTTTTCACTTTTGAGTCCCATTGGCCAATAACGGACTCTGATATTGCTTACGCTTTCATCTCATTTTTCCTTCTTCTTCACCTGGATCATTTATTGAACTCGATTCATGATCATTTCCTCTTATTGAAGCTATCTCTCCCATTTGTAACTTCAATTCTTAGTCCCTCAAGAAAGCTCAAATGTTCACAGTGAAAGGAAGGGAAATTGACCAATGAGTGAGTATGATCATGAAAAGAGGGAATCCTCTCTTACTTGAGATTATCTCTTTATTCACATTCCTCTTGGAAACATAGTTGAAGATCAATAAAACTAATGTAGATATCAAGAAAGAGGTCCTTAGGGAAGGTAATGTCCCATTGGTGAGAGAGATTAATAATTTTGATTCTCAATATTTGGTAAGATCAAGTGCATTTTCATCCATGTTGGAAAACTTGTCTCCCATTTAGTATCATACCATAACCTAGAGATGTGATGCTCTAAAAGAGGCCATTGTTGATATGGTGTCTTGTAAAGAAAATATGTCAAGAATTCTGGAGGATCTTGGCACAATCATGCAAGAGCTTGGGAATCCTTTCCTCAATGATACTACTTATTTGAATGATCTTCAAAATTCATTTTAAGAATTGGTTCAAGAAAATATTGGTGATCCTTTTTCCTTCAGTAGTGACACTCTAGAATCCCTTTACGGAGATTTGAGGTTCCATCTCTAATACTATAAGAAGTAATGAGAAATGATCCAATCAATGTAGAAAGCTAAATGCCACCCCTGATACTTGGATCAACACACTAGAGCATGTGACCATCCCAGCGGATGAGAAGGTTTCATTTTTAATTGCAAGGTTCAGTAAGATGGTCAAGGGTTAAATCTTCATCATTGGAGATCTTCCGTGGAGGCTAGCTAAATTTGATTCATCATCATATGAGGATTATTCATTAAACAATTATTCAATTCCTTTCTCCTTCTTCTTCTCCTTCTCCTTCTTCTCCCTTTTTCTTCTCTCCCCCTTTTTAATTCTTCATTGTGTATAATCATGAAATTTTGTCTTGTCCACTTAAGTGACTTTCTAATTTGCATTGTAAAAGTCCCTTTCGATTTATAAAAAGGGGACTTATTTCCTCACTTCTAAGGAAGATGAAAAGTCACAAGTGGAATAGAAACATGAAGGTTCATGTGGGGGGTAGATGAAGATTTGCATTGTAAATCTATAAATTGAGGTTACCTTCTCACTTCAAGAAGAGGGTTATTCTTGTATTCTATCTCTCATTTTCTCTCTAGAGACAGAGTAACTGATTTCTTTCATTTTCTATCCTAATGCATTCCTCTCCTTCTCAATAATACTCCATGAGCATCTTAATCTTGTGAAACTTAATGCAATGATACTTTGTGCTTCTCGTGTATTCTTCATTTTTCTATGTTAATGGTCTCTTCTCATTGATGTGTATGGAAACATTCTAGTTTTGAGCAATAAACTCTATTATGTTATTTATCATATAAGACGCTCCCACTATTCTCTTTGCACTATTCTCCCAAGATATTTCCTCCCTTGCATAATATGAAATAATTTTTTCAGGAGCATAGGGAATTACCCCTATGTGATCCCCAGTCGAAAGACCACCCCTGGTTATTATAACAATCTATATAATTTCTTGCATTCAATAAATGGAGCTTCCCCATTCAAATAGAGGGACTTAGTCCCAAAGCGTTGGTGAGAGTTCCCTAATTTACCCATGTGAAAAATTATTTTTCCAATAGATAAGAATACCCTACAGTTGACTATATGCGACATAGAGTGAAGTGAAGTTGACATGATCATACCATGAAGGAATCAGATTTGCACTCACCACCAAGACACTAGCAGCCATTTCAGACACTTGTGTCTAAGGTGGTCTTGTCCCATTCTAGGTGCTACTCTACAACGTCTTGCAGATCACAGTTTTCCAGACGAAGCATGCACAATCCAGATTGAGCTTGTTCTATTCTCACACTAGCCCAAATCCAATCCAGACAATCAGAAATTAGCTAATTCACTCTGAACGTATTATTCCTTGTAATTACTTGTCATTGAATGTTGCATGTTTCTTCAATATTATATAATTTATCTCAATCCTCTAAGTAAAATTTAATTTCAGTTAAATCACTCAAATATATTGATTATGGTTGATGTAGTTACTCAAAAAATAATCTAAGTTATATTAAACATTGGAACAATTATGAAGGTGATTTAAAGTGAAATTTTAGGTGATTTGAAGGTCTTATAGGCATGTTATATGAAAGTGATAGTATTGAGTACTTTTATTGGTCGTAAAATTGGTATTAATAAGGTAGTAAAAAGGATTGTTATCGAGGTCCTTCCTATGAGCAGACGATGGTGAAAGGGAAGCAGAAGCCTCGAGGTTCAGAACGGTCACAATTTTTGAATCTCAGCCCTTGTAACGGTCACTTGGCTCCCCCCCCATGATGTCGTGATGGTGCCCCATGCGAGCCAAGGCCTGTCGGAAGCCTTGCAAAAGTGATTGGGTCCCTAATGCCTAGTGTCAGGTAGTGTGCTTGAAGGTTTTGACAAAAATGGTCTTGGTCTGCTCCGTCACCTTGAGGACCAATCCACCTCCATTTCCGTGTCCCTGGAGGAAGATGTCGTTTTAGCAACCCAAATTAAGCTTCTCTCTTCTAGAGAAATATTTGCAAAATTCGTTGGTCGAAGATTGGTGATAGAATGCATTCAAAATTGGTGTGAAGCACAGTGAGGTAGCGGCCTGTCTATTCGACTCCTTAAAAGGGGCTTCTTCCTGATTTTATTTCATAGTGCCACTCAGAAGGACGATACCATGGTGAGGAAAGAATATATTTTAGCTAATTCAAGATTGGTGATTCATGATTGGGAACCACACTTCGATATTGTTAGAGAAAAATGAAAGGATTACATGTTTGGGTTAGAATCTATTCACTGCCAAGTGAGTTTTTGTCCACTCCCATTCTAAGTAAAATATGCTCCAGTCTGGGATGCATTATTCGCATCGACCCTGTCACTCTGGAAGGTACCCTCTCCTCTTTCACTAGTATTTTCTTTTCCATCGATCATAATCAAAAGATTCAAGATTTTATTCTCATATCCACCCAGTCCGGGATTTGGGAGTAAAAGGTGGAGTATGAAGGTGTCTCTAACACCTGCTTTAAATGCAAAAAACCTGGCCATTTCTGTAAATTCTACAAAAATTCCCCCTCTTCTAGCAAATAGGAATGGAGGAAAAAATCCCCTCCCCCCATCCATCTTCTCCCTCCACTCCCTCTCTTGCAATCACACCTCATTCCACTCGTATGGTTTCTTCTGACCCCACCCCTGTTCTTGAGTCCTTAACTCTAGACCCGATACCATATCTTTGGTAAAAGAAATAGTTACAGTGGTTAAGGACTCTACTAGGATTTTGTCCCTTTTTCATGATGTTATCTCCCTTGGCATGGGAGGGAACGCTACCTCTTTGGAAAAATGGGTTAATGAAAAGGATGAACTAATCCATTCTAATGATGGTGACTACATTGGTTCACATGAGGTTGACCACAAGGTTCATTCATTTGGTAATTTACAGCTTTTTCTGATTCTCCCAATGCCTCCCCTTCTTAACATGGATCTTTGTCTGAAAAGTATTCTGGGTTACCCTAATAAGAGTAAAATCTCCCAAAATGAGGTTTCCCCTAGGAAGCAACTTCAACTTTGTTCCTTCTTTCCCTCAACAAGTAGGAGAGGTGAGTCCTCTCTAAAGATCAAATGATCCTCTTTTCCTGGAACGTTAGGGGACTCAATGCCCCTAACAAATAGTGTCTGTTAAGATGCTATGTTTCAGAAGTTGCGGTTGATATTTGCCTTCTACAGGAAACTAAGATGTCAGAGGATGGTTGAAAAAATGGTTGGTTTCGAAGATGGAAAGGATGGGAAGGTTGCTTCTGTGATTCTTATGGTGCCTAGGGTGGTCTTGGAATTATTTGGAAATCTAGTTGCTACGCTCTTGAGCCTATTCTCGTCGACTCAAACTTCATTTGGTGCAAAGTTTCTATTAAAAATTCTAATGAGTCCTTTTTCTTATGTAATGTATATGGTCCCTCTAATCTGATCAGAAAAAGAGATCTTTGGTCTAAACGTCATTTGATCCTTTATTCAGCTGTCAACTCCAAGATTGTCAGTTCTGGTGATTTCAATGCTACTCTTTCTGATTATGATAAGCGTGGAGGTATTTAATGGTAGCCAAGTTCACAAGTGGACTTTACTTATTTTGTTTCTTCTTCTCATTTGGTTGACGTGGAACATAGCAAGGGTTGGTTCACGTGGAATAACAGGAGGCCTAGGTTCAGTTCCTTGGCAGTGCGTCTCGATAGATTTCTTGTTTCAGAATTTTGGTTGCAGAATAATTTCCTTCTTAAATGCTCTGTTCTTCCACTCTCAGGATCCGATCACTTCCCAATCTCTCTTAATATGTCTTTTGACCTACCCCTCGATGCTCACCCTTCAAATTCAAAAATATGTGGTTGCAGGATCCGTCACTTAAGCCTCTGATCAATCTCGGGTGGGATTCCTTCACAGTTAATGGGACATGGATGTTCCAACTCTCCAAAAATTTATCCTTGCTGAAAGACAAGCTTCAAAGCTAGAATTTTTTGATCTTTAAAAATATTTTTCAAGAAAAACTGAGAGTTGAGAATGAGCTCCGTATTTTGAACGATTCTATTCTCTCTCAAGGGATGCTTCAGGTGGATTTCTTCAAAGAAAAATCTCTTAAGGAATTGGGTGATCTTCTTCTAAAAGAGGAAACTTACTAGCGTCAAAAATCCAGGGAAGTATGGCTAACTAATAACGACAAAAATACTAAGTTCTTCTTTGCTTCTGTCAAAGCCAAAAGAAATTTTAACTACATTTCATCCCTCCAGCTGGATGATTTATCTATCACATCTAGTCAATCTCAGATGAAAACTGAAGAAGTGTCCTATTTCAATAAACTCTTGAATGGTGATTCGATGACCCCCCTTGGTGCGCAGTCTTCCTTCTTCCACCAGATTCTTGCTTCGGTCACTGCAGCTGATAATGACTCACTTCTCTTCCCTTTCTCCAAGGATGAGGTTCGAAAAATTGTTTTTTCTATGAAGAGAGATAAAGCACCTGGTCCAGATGGTTTCCCCACCTCATTCTTCCAGGAATTTTGGGATGTCATTGGGAACTCTGTTTGGAATGCAATCGAGGAGTCACGGAAAATGGGCAAGATTTTAGGTGCTCTCAATCATACTCTCATTTGCATGTTTCCTAAAAAATCTCTTGCTGAGTCAATGGATGATTTCAGACCTATTTCCATTTGCAACATGACATACAAAATCATCTCCAAAGCTATTGCAAATCAATTGAGTCCACTTTTTTCAAAATTGGTTACTCATGAACAAAGTGGCTTCATCCCTGGTAGGTCAATTACCGATGGGATCATCATATCTAATGAATTGATTCACACTCTTCATGCCTCCTCCTGGGCTGGCATGATGTTGAAACTAGATTTTAGCAAAGCCTACTATCATGTCAATTGGAGGTTCCTCATCAAATCTCTTCAAGCCATGGGCTTCAGTAGGCATTTTTGTAATTGGATCTTTAGCTATATTGCCACTCCTCGGTTCTCTGTTCTAGTTAATGGATCGGTAGAATGATTCTTCCAAATTAGTAGGGGATTAAGACAACGTGATCCACTCTCTTCTTTTCCTTTCATTTTGGTAGCTGAGGCTCTTAGTCGTAGCATCAAATCTGACCATTCTGGATGGTTCCCTCAAAGGTATTCTCATCACTTCCAACCTTCCAGCCCTTTCACATCAACAATTCGTGGATGATACCTTTCTTTTTGGTCAAGGATCTATCCCTGAAGCTAAGTGGCTTTCTTCTATTCTTGATTCTTATTCTTCTACCGTAGGATAGGTTATAAAATTTCATAAATCAGTCATTTTCTTCTTTAATGTTGCCCCTAGATTACAATGTAGGATCAAAGCTATTCTCGGCTTTTTAGTGGGAGTTCTCCTTCACAAATATCTGGGTATTCCAATTTTTTGTGGCAATGGCAGAGCACATCTTTGGAACGGGCTCTTAAACTCCGTCTCTTCCAAACTTATCTCTTGGAAAGGCAAATGGATTTCCCTGGTAGGTTGGGACCTTTTAATTAATTTTGTACTCATTACCATTCCTATCTATATGTTATCTATCCTACAAATCCCCAAATCTGTTCTGCTCAAAATTGAAAAGATGGTGAGAACCTTCTTATGGCAAGGTAACAATGAAGAGTGCAAATTTCACCTAGCTAATTGGGATTTGGTCAAACTTCCTAAACGCCTAGGAGGAATGGGTATTCTAGACCTTGCTCTCCAGAACTTTTCCCTCAGTGTAAAGCTTGTTTTGGAATTTCATTTCCAACATCAAAAGGTAGGCCTTCCAAGTTCTTTCACATAAGTATCTAGGCAGACGTCACCCCGAATTATTGTTATCCATCTCTGAGCTCCTTCAAGGATCACACATTTGGAACTTCTTTTGTAAGTCCAAATCCCTGATTATAGATTCAGTCTCATGGAACATCAACAAATGACAGCTCGCCACATTTTGGGGATGAAATCTGGAATGGCTCCCCACCTCTCAATCTCTCGACTACTTTTAATGGAGTCATGAATATGGCAGAGTTGTCTTGGGGATCTTTGGTTTCTGATTATAGCTGTCAGAATCTCGACGGCTTGCCAACTTGGCTTTGGAAAGATATCTCCACTATCGGGGCTAATGCACAGGATTCCATCCTCCTCAAGGATGTCATTCAAGACAGAAACGCGCACTTTCTCAATAAATATGACTATTTGATTTGGATGGGAGATGCTTTGGTCTCTTACTCTGTGAAAGTAGGTTATAATACTCTCACCTCTTGTTTTGGCCAAGGGCTTCCTTGTTCCTATGGCTACTGGTATCCCAATATCTCTCCTAAGGTTGCTTTTTTGAGCTAGTTGGTTTTGAAAAAGAAGGTTCTTACCCAACTTAGGTAGAGATCTTGGGGTTATGTTGGTTCCTCCATGTGTTTGTTGTGTAGTGCTGTGGAGGAAGATCTGGATCACCTTTTTTTATTTTTCCCATTTGTATCTTGTTGCTGGTATTGGCTCCTAAACAAATTAAATGTAGCCTAGGATCCCTATAATATGGAGTAACACTTCTCTCCTAGCCATCCTTCAATTCCAAAATCACCCTGAGATCTATATGGTGCATTGCCCCCTATTTCCTTCTCTGGCACATATGGTGGGAGCACAATCTTCATCTTTTCAGGGAACAATCGGCTGAGTAACCTGCTTTTCTCAACAAGTTGGAAGTGGCCATTTCTGAGAGAGTAAGTGCTAATTGCATTTACCACTCAACCTTCTCATCCAGAGATTTATTTATTATGCATTCTTGGCCACTCATTAAACTTCCCAAACCAAGCTCAATTGTTAAAAAAGGACTTTCTCAAGTTGAAAAATCTATTCGAAGGAAAAGGGTTAGGTGGCGTCCCCCTCCGCAGGGCTCTTGGAAAATTAATTTTGATGGTGCCTCCAGAGGTAATCTAGGTAAAATTGGTGCAAGTTGTATTCTCAAGGATGATCATGGTATTCTTATCAGAGTTAGCTCCTTCCCTCTTAGAGATGGTTCGTGCAATTCCGTTGAAGCCCAAGCACTCTTGGAAGGAGTCGAGATGGTTGCCTAGTTAGGTTTTCCTCATTTAACAATCAAAGGGGACTCCTAAATTATCAGATGTGAATTTTATAGAGGCTCATCCCCTTCATGGAAAATCAAAATTTATATCCCTCAAATCCTCTTTTGTCTTGATAAAATCAGAATTTGGAATATTTTACATATCTTTCTAGAAACTAATCAAGCGGATGACTTCCTTGAAAATTTTGCCATCAATCACCCTACCGCCATCATCACTTCTGGTATAGCTCAAGATTGGACTGGGTTGTCGAACCTTATTTCCCATGATTAGGCCATCTCATCCTCGATTTTGGGCAGTGGCCTCTCACATGTGCAGTGTTCCTTCTAAGTGTGGGAGCTTTCTTCCCCTTTTTTTTTTGGTAGTGGATCTTCTTGCCTCTTTTGTAGGTGACTTTTCACATGTTGCTTCTGTCTTCAGCGTCATTTCTGTCTGGATTGGGCTTTCAACATTCCTTTCCAAGGATGTTTTCCCCATTAAACGTGCAGATGGATTTCTATAAATCTTGTTCATGCTCTCTTCTTCTTCATCTTTTGTCTGGTTCCTTCCCTTGGTTTGGGGCTTTTGGACTCCATGTATTTCATTGGTTTTCCCTTCGTCGCCCTTCGAGGCCAATTCAGAGAACTGGAAGACTCCTCTGCCATTGATCACCGTCACCTCTCTATTATTTTCAAATATTCCACGCAGGAGGAGGCAGAGGTAATCAAAACCATTCTTGGTGATTCTTTTCACTTTTGAGTCCATTGGCCAATAACGGACTCTGATATTGCTTACGCTTTCATCTCATTTTTCCTTCTTCTTCACCTGGATCATTTATTGAACTCGATTCATGATCATTTCCTCTTATTGAAGCTATCTCTCCCATTTGTAACTTCAATTCTTAGTCCCTCAAGAAAGCTCAAATGTTCACAGTGAAAGGAAGGGAAATTGACCAATGAGTGAGTATGATCATGAAAAGAGGGAATCCTCTCTTACTTGAGATTATCTCTTTATTCACATTCCTCTTGGAAACATAGTTGAAGATCAATAAAACTAATGTAGATATCAAGAAAGAGGTCCTTAGGGAAGGTAATGTCCCATTGGTGAGAGAGATTAATAATTTTGATTCTCAATATTTGGTAAGATCAAGTGCATTTTCATCCATGTTGGAAAACTTGTCTCCCATTTAGTATCATACCATAACCTAGAGATGTGATGCTCTAAAAGAGGCCATTGTTGATATGGTGTCTTGTAAAGAAAATATGTCAAGAATTCTGGAGGATCTTGGCACAATCATGCAAGAGCTTGGGAATCCTTTCCTCAATGATACTACTTATTTGAATGATCTTCAAAATTCATTTTAAGAATTGGTTCAAGAAAATATTGGTGATCCTTTTTCCTTCAGTAGTGACACTCTAGAATCCCTTTATGGAGATTAGAGGTTCCATCTCTAATACTATAAGAAGTAATGAGAAATGATCCAATCAATGTAGAAAGCTAAATGCCACCCCTGATACTTGGATCAACACACTAGAGCATGTGACCATCCCAGCGGATGAGAAGGTTTCATTTTTAATTGCAAGGTTCAGTAAGATGGTCAAGGGTTAAATCTTCATCATTGGAGATCTTCCGTGGAGGCTAGCTAAATTTGATTCATCATCATATGAGGATTATTCATTAAACAATTATTCAATTCCTTTCTCCTTCTTCTTCTCCTTCTCCTTCTTCTCCCTTTTTCTTCTCTCCCCCTTTTTAATTCTTCATTGTGTATAATCATGAAATTTTGTCTTGTCCACTTAAGTGACTTTCTAATTTGCATTGTAAAAGTCCCTTTCGATTTATAAAAAGGGGACTTATTTCCTCACTTCTAAGGAAGATGAAAAGTCACAAGTGGAATAGAAACATGAAGGTTCATGTGGGGGGTAGATGAAGATTTGCATTGTAAATCTATAAATTGAGGTTACCTTCTCACTTCAAGAAGAGGGTTATTCTTGTATCCTATCTCTCATTTTCTCTCTAGAGACAGAGTAACTGATTTCTTTCATTTTCTATCCTAATGCATTCCTCTCCTTCTCAATAATACTCCATGAGCATCTTAATCTTGTGAAACTTAATGCAATGATACTTTGTGCTTCTCATGTATTCTTCATTTTTCTATGTTAATGGTCTCTTCTCATTTATGTGTATGGAAACATTCTAGTTTTGAGCAATAAACTCTATTATGTTATTTATCGTATAATACGCTCCCACTATTCTCTTTGCACTATTCTCCCAAGATATTTCCTCCCTTGTATAATATGCAATAATTTTTTCACGAGCATAGGGAATTACCCCTATGTGATCCCCAGTCAAAAGACCACTCCTGGTTATTATAATAATCTATATAATTTCCTACATTCAATAAATGGAGCTTCCCCATTCAAACAGAGGGACTTAGTCCCAAAGCGTTGGTAAGAGTTCCCTAATTTACCCATGTGAAAAATTATTTTGCCAATAGATAAGAAAACCCTACAGTTGACTGGATGCGACATAGAGTGAAGTGACGCTGACATGATCATACCATGAAGGAATTAGATTTGCACTCACCACCGAGACACTAGCAGCCATTTAAAACACTTGTGTCTGAGGTGGTCCTGTCCCATTCTAGGTGCTACTCTACAACATCTTTGTAGATCACAGTCTTCCAGACGAAGCATGCACAATCCAGATTGAGCTTGTTCTATTCTCACACTAGCCCAAATCCAATCCAGACAATCAGAAATTAGTTAATTCACTCTGAACATCTTATTCCTTGTACTTACTTGTCATTGAATGTTGCATGTTTCTTCAATATTATATAATTTATCTCAATCCTATAATTAAAATTTAATTTTAGTTAAATCACTAAAATATATCGATTATGGTTAATGTAGTTACTCAAAAAATAATCTAAGTTATATTAAACACTGGAACAATTATGAAGGTGATTTACAGTGAAATTTTTGGTGATTTGAAGGTCTTATAGGCATGTTATGTGAAAGTGATAGTATTGAGTACTTTTATTGGTTGTAAAATTGGTATTAAGAAGGTAGTAAAAAGGATTGTTATGGAGATCTAAAGAGATTCCCTAATGACTCTGTCACTAGTGTTGAATGTCACAAGCATTGAAAAGGGGGGTGAATCAGTGCTAATCACAAATAAGGTCTTTTCAAACTTTCTATCTTGCTTAATTTGAATGAGTAGCTAGAGTATGAGCACAAGAAAGAAGTTGAAACACACAACTCAAATGAATGAGACACAAGTATATAGTGGGAAACCCAAGAATGGAAAAACCCACTTTGAAATCAACCTTTTTATTAGAACACCAATTTTGTACTGATTTACAATGATCAAACACCCACTTGATCTATGAAGCACCAACTTTTGATAACACGTAGCACCAACTAGATGAATAACTGAGCACCAACTCTGCGAACAAGATAAAAAACACCTACCTCTTCTAGTCTAAACACCCACTCAGACAATTCTAATATACAAATGACCATTTCGTGACAATGTTACTTGTTCAAAAAATCATGGACACCTTACTTCATTAGTTTTCAAATCATCTATTTACCTGAGTTTGCACCTTGTACCTTGGTATTAATTTGCATCATTTGTATTGTACTCTTCATGATAAATGGATTTTCATGATTGGATTTGAGCAAACAAATCTTTTCTTCAACTTACAGTTTTCTTGCATACACCTATTCTTGATCTTTGTTATTACCCCTATACCTGTCCTTAACATTTATGCAACATCTGCCAAACCTCAGTTATTTAGATCACTGTAAACATCTAGGAAATATTGCATTCACCTTTTTGTCCTGTATACACCTTCCCTAAGTTATTCTACCTCACACTTCCATTAAGTTATTGCAATCCTTGTTAATTTCACTATCTCCTATGTACATGTTTTTGCATTTATAACAATCAAATTTCCCTGCTTTTGAGAAGTTCAAAATTGAAATTTTTTAAGTTAAACACCTTTTTTATTGTCCTGGTAATGTGAAAAGTCAAAAAATTGGAAGAATCTACGTTTTTGGGTCATTTTGTGTGATTTGCGGGTCTGCCAGACATTTTTGTCCCAGATGTCCCAAGTTCATTTGGGCTCCCTGTTCCCCGATCAGCCGATTTACCCGAAGTCCACTTCTTTCACGCCCGTCAAAACTTTTTGTCCCAAGTAACACAAGTTCACCCAGGCTCAATGTTCACCTTTTCACCCGATTTGGCCGAATTACGTACTCCACGTACTTTTGTCCCTCATGTCCCAAAAGCATTTGTGCATCTTTTTCCCGCGTCGCCCGTATCGGCCGAATCACACTTTCGCATCCCACATGTCCCAAATGAACCAAAGGCCATCCAAGCTAATTTTTCCCGCTCTTCCCAAATATCTTACTTTTTAAGTTGGTAGATGTGTATTTAATGTGCATTTATTGTCTTTCTCTCTCCCAAATGGCTATATAATGAGTTGCCCCCTATGCGTTTTTGCACACTACTTTCTTGCTATCTATTGCTCATACCCTTGCAATCAAAATTTATGCACATGTATCCATTCCACCTGCAATTTCATCCTGAGTCTAGACTGCAACCTTGCTTTTCAAATTACTATCAACATGAAGATTAAATTCCAAGGTCAGGAGCAAATCTCACCACTTGAGTCTGTCGTTCCCGATATCGGGGACAGTGAAGTTCGCCACCTTGACTTTGGGGATTTCTGGGAAAGAATGACAGACTCGAACCCTTCTCCTATGACACAAATGATTCATGATAGTGGCTTGGCATTCACCAGTGGTTTCCCAATCTCAGTACAATGAGCAGATACAGTACTCTCTTGCGGTGCTCATTTTAATCTTGACTCGAGTGAGCTAACAAATGTTCATGGGGAACTCATCGCCAAGCTTGATGTTTCCGCCATTGGCACTGCCCTAAGGATTCCTGAGATGGAAAATTCTATAGTAATCTCGCAAAACCAGGCACATGTCCTCTTCGATCAAGACAGTGAGAAATACAAGGTGCGGGTGGTGAAGTCCTGGCTTAAAAACCCTAAAAAGGGGGCGTTCCATCTATCCAAGGTTCTGTTCCATGCCGATTTCAATGAGGAACTATCAGATTTTATAATCCTACTGGCTCGGGTCATGGGCTTACCCTCTACCAATGACTTCCATTTCTGGATGTGCCCTCTTATCAACATGGTGTGTGAAGGAACTCAGAACATCAGCTGGGTAGAAGATCATTAGCATGAACCTAGCAGAGTAGCTGTCCAATGTACAGCAAACCAAGAAGTTCTACATGACTTCATACTTAATGTATACCCTAGCATCATCAAGGTAATGGTTTGGATTCTCATACATTGATGCTCATAAGGGTGACCCTGTATATGCCTACTGCCCTCAGTTCACCCTAGACTAGCAATCGCAACTTCAGAAGGGTGAATGATGCTTTCACCATGTACATTGTCAGGCTTCTGGAGAGCGACACAACGAGGAGATTTTCTGATGAAGCCATGAACCTAATTTCAAAATACGGTGCCTACTTCATCCAGTTCAGGAAATTCTCCTATATAAGGCTTGCAGGCTATGAGAGCACTCCTCTCAAGCTCCCCATGTTTTGCAATGATAAAATGGCCTTGATAGAGATATGCAGGTAAATTGGACAAGTTGCACAGAACCTGCAGGGATAAGAAAATTACTGGCTTGCACTTCCCCATCACTTTGGGAAACTACACCTGCAAGACGGCTCTAGATGCACAAAACATAGAAAGAGCCCAAGCTCCCATCACTGTCCATTTCTTCAGGCCAAGAACTTGTTTTGACTTGAAGAAATTTATTGAACAGAACATCAAAATCACTTATCATCATAGGGCAGACACAGAGGACTATCGGGTTGACTATGCTGATGATTTTAAAGCAAGGAGGAGACATTATGGTGGGTTTTCTCTTCATTTAATTCAAGAGCTTAACCTGTACCAAATTCCTGAAGGGCTCCAGGATGATAATTCTGACCTATACTCATATGAATATGACAACTTGGTCAAACACACTCCCTTGGAGGATTTGGATTGGTTCAAAAAGGAGAAGGATGATCTGGCAGAAATCTTAGCTCCCGTCTTGGTAAGAACCAAAATCTGGTTTGATAAGAAAGTCCGTGAGTTTAGAATGCACTCAGGGGAATCCTCCTCCAAGGATACTTCAACACCAAGAAAGGAAGCATTGACACCTAGATTGGAAGCACCTATTCAGACCCCTCCTGCCTCATCAACTAAAGGTCCTACATCTCCACTCCTTCCTCATCCACCCAAGTATATCAGAAGAAAGTCAAAGAGGTTAAGAAGGAACCTGTGGAGGAAGATCCCCTAAATGAAGCATTCAGAATTGCCTTCAGGACCAGAGAACATTATTGTTCTTAGTGAAAGTGAAGAGAGTGAGGTGTCAGCCCCTATTAGTGCACTCCAGAAGCCCCAATAGATAAAGACAAAGAAGTTCAGAGCACTGAACTTCCAAGCACCGTTAATTCCTCTGCACTAGAAGCCCCGAGTGCCCCACTCATATCTCAACTAGAAGAAACAGCAGTGCACACCCTGAGTGCTATGAGTTCTCTATCTCTTGGTCCTTTTTCCCCACCTTCTTCTTCTTCCTCCTCTTTTGCATGGGTGCAGCCTCTTGTCGATAGTAGGAAGAGAAAGTCCTCTTCTCGGATATCAGGACCCAACTTTGATGCTGTGGCGGCCTTATTAGGACACTACTCCTCCTACTCCCGCTAAGAACGCCATGACTACCTCTAGAATAGTATCTGATGCTTAGGGTAAGCAATTCCTGGAAATAGCAAAGTCCAAGGTTGACAAGCCAGAGTAGGATTTGCAAGCATCTGATCTTGAGCTCTCAAGGATTCCCATGGGAGAGTCTACTCCTGAAGGTGAGATCCAAAATCTTCAGGAAACAGTCACTAGGGTCATTGGAAGAGTGGAGAAGGGGCAACAGACCATAGAATAGCTGGAGGAGCAGGCCTAGGTTCTTACAGGTTTCATCAAGTCTCTTCTATCCAAGGATAAAGTTTTAGATCCTACCCCACTGACTACTCTTCCACCACCTATGATCCTTAGCCAAGATGAAGTCCAGAGTATCAAAGATATACACAAGTATTATATCTATGGAAGGGCTATGGAGGCCATGGTGGATGACATGCTTATTGCAGGGTTGAATTTCATTGGTGAAGCCTTCAAACTCAATGAGAAGGTGAATAATCTGCAACAGAAGCTCTCCTCCACTATTGGAAATATAGATAAAGAGCTCAAACTCTGGAGCAGCTGTATAGTAGACCTTCACCTCATGGGGCATACTGATGAGAATATTTTAATGGCAAGCAAAGTCTTCGATGATGCAAAAGATAACTTGTCAAAATCATGGGTATACAACGTGGAATGGAAAATCAAGGTGCTAGAAGAAGCTTTGGGAGAACTAAAAAATAGCTGGCAGAAGGGTGAGGCCTTCAAGACTTTGGTGGTATCCACTTTCAAGGATATACATTGCCACCTCCATGATGAGACATTTGGTAAACCCCTCTCCTTGCAAGAAATCAAAGCTCAATTCAGAGCTTTTGTCAAAGATAATTTGTTCAAGGAGGATTCCATTTCCAAAGAAAAGATGAAGGAGATCTGCTCTCTCCAGTCTGCTATTGAAGAAGAAAATAAGGATTATCATACACATGTTGAATTCGACAAAGAGATGGAGAAGTGCCTTGCATTTTTGACCCAGTCCACTGCCAGTACATCGGTCCCATGTGGCAGAGACATAGCAGAGGCATTGAAAAGATTTAGACAACGGATCCTAAAATCAGTGGACCCCTCTCAATCATGAGCGCCTGTCTTCTTCTCCTGATTCTTCTCCTCTCTTCCTTTCTTCATCAGATTTATTGTAATTAGTTGGGGTATTGCGATTAGCAACCCTTTAACTAAACATTAGTTAAAAGAAGTAGTTACCAAAGGTAACTATTTTGTAAACTATATAGTGGCCTCTCTTCGCCATTTGTTGAGGGGGGGGGAACTTGGCTTATTTTTGAAAGTGTAAAGGAATCATATGGCAATCAATACAAAAGGATCTTCATTCTTTGTTCTATCTGATTCTTTTTATTTCGTAAGCTATCTGTTAAATATTGTTAGATCATTTGTCTGCATTATACTGAGAAGCTTTGTATTCTTGTAGATGTTATTTATAGAACTGTGTGTCCTTTTAAATTGCATCTTAGTAATTCGGGTACAAATGATTCAATTCCAATTCGCATTGTATCCTGGCATGCATAAGGAATTATTTTGTCATCTATAATTCTGGATGAATGCTTTTCTGCTCATTTCCGCATCTTCATTCCTCTGTGCTTTTGTAATTGATGATCTATTTAGGACAACACTTTCATGATATCTAAGTTCCATATCAAAACCATTCTTTGTACATTTGTAAATAAGTCTCGTTTCTAAATAAGGGAACCTCTCCCATCAAAGAGGAGGGACTTCTTGTCCCCTGACTATTGCTCTTCATTGAAGTTCTTCTTTTTAAGACCAACAGTTTTTGGTGACTCCGCTGGGGAAGCGTCTCTTGTCGTATTGTAGTTCCATAAATCATTTATTGATCATCTTTTGATCTGGCAACTCCACATTTTACTCAAGGGAGAAGGGCCCTTGGTATTGAAGATTCTCAGTTTCAGCTTTTGGAGCAATAGGGTTTTCCTTTCCCTTCAACAAGAAGAAATAGAAGAGCTCGTTAAACAAGCATTCCTCCTGTCAAAGATAGAACCCCTACGGGTGGTATTCCTTCAGAACAAATCAGTCCTAGTCTCCGAGCTCTAATTCTTGCTGGTGTTTTAGTTCCCCTTCAAGCCATTTTTCCAAGAATGGTGGTACCATTTCCTTGGGGCCATCGTGTTGGGCCTCTTGCCCTTCCTCAGCCTTTGCATGAGTTACCCAGAGGTAACCGGAAGAACTTTCCTAAATTCAAGGGTGATGGCAAGGTACATCCTAATGAACACATCGCGGCCTTCATAGTTGCATGCGAATTTCTAGGAATTGAACATGAAGATGTATTAGTGAGGCTCTTTGTTGAAACTTTACAAGATAATGTGGCTGATTGGTTCTATCACCTTCTAGCTAGAGCTATCACTAGCTGGAACACAATGAGAGCTAGGTTTGAGAACCGTTTCAAACCAGCGGAAGATGTGCATGCTTTGCTAGCCCAAATTTCTCAAATAAAGAAGGAATCACAAGAGCCCATGAGAGAATTTGTGGCTCGATTTAACAAGTTGATTAAAAAAATTCCACCAGGCACTCAACCTGTAGATCAAATTCAAAAATGCTTTTTCCTTAATGCCCAATTGCCTGAAAGTTAGTTATGCATTGAGAAGAGCTAATCTTGCAACATTGGCCGAGGATCAAACTCTTGCTATTAGTGTCGAAGATGATTTAATCATGTCTGGGAAAGTTGAGAAGAGACCCTTCTAGATCCAAGTCTTCTTCTTCCTCTTCTTCCACTCCTGGACCTAATACTGATCCATTAGTACAAAAACTTGCAAATGATCTCATCGCCATTAAGAAACAATTGGCTCAGCACGCCCCTTATGCAGACATTCCAAGGAGGAATTTTCAGCCCAGAAATCATTTTCCTACTTCTCAAACAAGGCTAGCACTTGAAGGACCTCCTATTAAAGTCCCTGTTAATGCAACCTGTGAAGTTGAAGAGCCAGAGGATGAAGAAGTTAGTGAAGATTGTGAAGAATTTGTTGAAGAGGTTGATGATGAAGAAACAGAAGAACTTGAGGGATCTCGAGTTAATTTCTTCACTACTGAAGGCATCGATGAAGAAGATGATTATGATGAAGGTAGTAGCAGATATGAATAGTGAATCATATGCTGTCATGACTCGAGAGCAGACAAATCAAAAAGGAGAAAGTGATGCAGCCCATGGCCAAAAGATCTAAGGAACATCCAAACTATTCCTGTAATTGCAAAAAGAGGATTTCCTATCCCCATTGCATCCACACCCAAGGTAAGTCCTGTCAATTCTGCTACTAAGGTTACTTCTTTTTTTTCTCCTAAAATTGATAAGCCTAAGGTCCCAAGCGAGGATAGCTCGTCCACTTCTGGGTCTTTTGATATTATTGATCACCTGAAAAAGACCAAGGTTCAAATCTCAAAGGCTGAATATTATCAAACCCATCCCAAGGCTTTTGCTAAAATGATTCACTTTGTCAATTCTCATTCTAAAACTACCTCTAAAGGCATTTTACCCACTCCATCTTCTACACCACAACCCAATCTGGTAGCTGCTGTCACCTCACCCAATGACAAGATCAAACCATTCTATGTGACACTCCTTATAGCTGACCATAGACTCAGTAATTACGTCATAGACTCAGGGGCATCAGACAATGTAATGCCTGCCAAAGTAGCCCATGCCTTAGGACTAACTCTCACATGCACTTACGGGTCTTGTTATTCCATGGAGAGTAAAGAAGTGCCCCTGGTTGGAAGAATTAAAGATGCACAAGTAGCTTTTGCTACTTTGCCTGAGAAGAAAGTTTTGGCTACTATCCTAGTAGCAGATATTCCTCCTTCATATGGGATGCTGCTAAGTAGGAACTTCTGTAAGGATGTGGGTGGAGAAATTCAAATGGATTGGTCACATGCCCTCATACCTGTTAATGGGAAAATGAAGAAGTTGTTCCCTGAGAAGCAATCTGAGTACATTGTACAAAAAACAGATGATCCCAAAGCACAAATAATTTATGAGGATATGGGGCATGGAAACTATATGATTATGTCTCTAGATGAAATCCAACTCCCCAAAATATCACCTGAGGATTCTAATGGCATTTGGATATTAGAGTTTGACAGAAGTTGTTCCTTAGCGGGTTCTCGAGCTGGTGTAGTATTGGTGTCTCACGAGGGAAAGGTCTCATCCTTTCTCATTCAAGTTACAATTTGAAAATACTAATAATACAGTAGAGTATGAAGCTCTCATCCTTGGACTCCAAGTGGAAAAATAAAATGGTATGACGAATATTCTAGCTCGTGGAGATGTGGAGCTAATTGTCAAGCAAGTTAGAAACCTTTTCAGGTAAAAAATAGAAGATTGAAACATTGTAGGAATCAGGTTTGGGACTCTATTGAATTTCTTGACGCCATCTCCATCAAAGCAGTGCCTAGGGAGGAGAATACCAGGGCTGATTCACTAGCAGTCTCGGGGTCATTGCTGATACCTCATCCTGACTTCTCTCAAGATAAGTTTACCATTGAAATGATCCATAGGCCCAGTGTACCTAATAATGCAAGTAACTGGCAAGTTTTCAATGATGATCAGCATCTTCTTTCTTTGTTAGAACTCAAGGATAACTTTGAACAGTTTTACTTTGAAGGAAGTGACAATTTACCTCGTGAAATGTGCCTTTCAATGAAGAAGCCGTCAAAGAAGAAGAGGCAGATTAGGATGGATGTATCAAACTCAAAGGGAACAAGATTCCAAAGGGATTGGTGAGTTTAGAAGAATTGTTTGAAAAACATGATAGGTATGTGAGGTTTAAAGCTTCTAATGGACCTCAACAATCAGCTGAATGTGATAAAATTAATATTGGGATTTCTAGTGACCCTAAACTCGTGAACATTGGAAAATGTTACACACCAGAAGAAAAGAAGAAAGTAATTAATCTTTTAAAGAATTATAAATATGTTCTTGCTTATTCCTATGAGGATTTAAAAGCTTTTCAACCAAAGGAGATGCAGCATTACATCCCTCTCAAATCTGGGATTAAGCCTTTCAGGTAGAAACAGAGGCAGTACAATCCTAAGATAGCTGACACCATCTTCCAAGAAATACAGAAGTTATTAAAAGCCAAAATCATTTTTCCTATCCACCATTCAACATGGATTACCAATATTGTGCCTGTTAGAAAGAAAAATGGTGAGATTCGTATCTATGTCAACTTCAGGAATATGAATCAAGCTTCTTTAAAGGACAACTATCCTTTGCCCATGATGGATCAAGTCTTGCAAGCTGTGATAGGATCTGAAATGTTGTCTATGCTTGATGGCTTCTGAGGGTATAATCAGGTAGAGGTTAATACCACAGATCAACACAAAATGGCCTTCACTACCCCTTGGAGTACCTTTGCCTACAAAAGGATGCCTTTTGGGCTCATTAATGCCGGTGCCACTTTTCAAAGAGCTATTGACTTGGCCTTTGGACGTTTGAAAGGAAAGTGTATTGTCGTATACCTTGATGACTTGACTGTATTTTCCAAAACAAGGGCAGATCATTTTTAGCATCTAGAAACAGTTCTTTTGAAATGTAGAGAACATGGGATCGCTTTAAATCCCAAGAAATCTATTTTTTGTGTCATAGAGGGAAAATTATTGGGGCATGTTGTTTCCAAAGATGGTATAAAAATTGATCCTGAGTGAGTTCAAGCTATCCAGCAAATTCCCCTTCCAACCAGCAAGAAGGGAGTGCACTCTTTCTTTGGTAAGATTAACTTTCTGAGAAGATTCATTCCTGATTTTGTAGAGCTAACTTTGAATATATCCCAAATGATGAAGGGAAAACAGATTTTTGTTTGGTCTCCTGAAGGTAAAGAAGCCTTTGAAGGTATTAAAAGAGCTATTGCTAAAACTCATGTTTTAGCATGTGGAGATTTTGGCAAAGATTTTATC
This sequence comes from Taxus chinensis, assembly GCA_019776745.2. Taxonomy (NCBI): domain Eukaryota; kingdom Viridiplantae; phylum Streptophyta; class Pinopsida; order Cupressales; family Taxaceae; genus Taxus; species Taxus chinensis. The sequence continues at coordinate 266,765,430 of CM034155.1, forward strand.
ATCTATTACTATGCCACAAATAACACCCTGGCTGCTGTTTTGACTCAAGAAGATTCTGATAATCATGAACTCCCAATTGCATTTATGAGCTACATTTTGAAAAATCATGAGTTAAAATATACCATAATGGAGAAACATGCTTTCGTAGTGGTTAAAGCTGCCAAGCAGTTTCATTTTTACATTCTTAACTCTCACTCCACAGTATTTGTACTGGATATAACCATCAAGTCCATTCTCACACAGTAGGAGTTCTGATCCAAGAGAGGAAACTGGGTGGCCAAGGTTCAAGAATATGATGCCAACATCAGACCAACCAAGCTTGTTCGTGGAAAAGGCTTGTGTGAACTCATCACTGAGGGAGCTAAGCACAACTTACCAGAGGATAAATTTAATCTCCCTATCGTTTTGTTTCTTGGCTCAATTGATGAATGGTATGCAGACATCGCACACTTTCTCACATATGGAGAATGTCCCTCTCATTTGACTTCTAAAGAGAGAAGAGCTGTTAAGCTAAGATCATCCCAATATGTGTTGTGGGAGAATTCCTTGTTTAAACGCAGGTTGGATGAAAGGTTTCTAAAATGTGTGGATAAGGAACAGTAGAGGAAGCTGCTTTCAACTTTTCATAACCAAACATGTGGGGGGCACTACTCATCAACTGTCACCGCTCACAAGATTCTTCGTGCTAGATATTACTGGCCTACCTTGTTTAGAGATGCATCAAATTAGATTGATAAATGTAAAGCTTGTCAAACCTTTGTGGGTAGACCCAAGTTAGGCCTCTTTGCCCCTTAAACTAGTTGTGATCGAAGAGCCTTTTCAACGATGGGGTTTAGATTTCATTGGAACACTTAATCCCTCTTCTAGTGCTGGTCATACTCATGTATTAACTGCCATAGATTATTTTACTAAATGGGTAGAAGACATTCCAGTAAAGAGTACCACTTCAGAAGTAGTATGTAATTTTATCAAAGAAAACGTCTTGATAAGGTTCGGTGTGCCAAACAAGATAGTGAAAGATAATGCTTCAAATTTTTCTTCAACTGAGATGATGGATTTTTTTTATGGATATGGCATCTCCCTGGCTCACTCCTTAGATTATTATCCTCAGGGGAATGGACAAGCAAAATCAACAAACAAAAATCTGGTGGCTATAATAAGGAAATTAGTTAATGAGTCCCAGAGGAACTCGCACAAGAAACTCTATGATGCTCTTTGGGTAGATAGGATCACACCTAAGAGAGCCATTGGGATGTCTCCTTTTCAGGTAGTATATGGGAGTGGAAGCTCAATTGCCAGTAACAGTGGAGCTGCCAGCCTTGCATCTAATGAAAGGCCATTAAAGACACCAGTTTCAATGATTCTTTGGATAAAAGGATCATGTACCTTTACAAATTGAATGAGGATAGATTGAAATTTACTGATAGGATATCTGCTCACCAACAGAAAGTAAAGGCCTTGTTTGATAAAAAGGCTAGGTTCAGGGATTTCAGAGTTGGAGCCATTGTTTTGTTGTGCGATAAAAGGCATGAACCTCGTGGCAGCCATGGCAAGTTTGATTCCCTTTGGCTCGGACCTTTCAAGATTAGGCACTTTACTAGTAAGAATTATTTTTACCTTGATTATATGGATGGTTCTTCTCTCCCACTTCCTTATAGTGGGCAGTACCTGAAATTGTTTAAGTCATAGGTGATTAGGAAGTCCTTTGTATATTCTGTATAGCATTTGTCTTTCCCCTTCCTTCTCTTTGTTTTGGTGTGTTGTCTTTTGTATTGGTTTGCTTTTGACTCTGTGGCCCAATGGATAAGGTATTGGTCTACTTCCCCTAGTTTTTCTGAATTCTTGCCTTGTCTCATTCTTTTGAACTTATGCCGAGTCATCCCCAGAAGGAGCCAGCTGTTGTCCACTCAAAATTTCCCTACTTTCGAGAAGTTCAAAATTTAAAATTTTGAAGTTAAATGCCTTTTTTGTTGTTCTGGTAATATGAAAAGTCAAAAAATTGGAAAGAATCTACGTTTTTGGGTCATTTTGTGTGATTTACAGGTATGTCAGACATTTTTGTCCCAGATGTCCCAAGTTCATTCAGGCTCTCTGTTCGCCGATCGATTGCTTTACCCGAAGTCCATTTTTTTCCGGGCCCGTCAGAAATTTTTATCCCAAGTAACACAAGTTCACCCAGGCTCAATGTTCCCTTTTCATCCGATTAGGCCGAATCGCGTACTCCGCGTACTTTTGTCCCTCATGTCCCAAAATCATTTGTGCATACTTTTCCCACATCGTCCGAATTGCGATTTCGCATCCCGCATGTCCCAAATGAAAGTTTAGAGAAGATAGGTTGGAATTCAGATGACTTTTGGACTTCTTTTTCGAGAGAGATAGCAGTTACAAGATTTTGACATTTTCAATGTCTCCTTATCTTCTTCAAAAACTTCTCAGCTCGAGAAGGGAAGTGTAACAGTTCAACTTTTTTCAAGTTCTTAATCAACCATGTAACTTTTAATACACTTGAAACATGAACATCCTAATTTGAAGCCTTATTTAGCATTGTAGAGATTCAATGGACTTTGAAAAGTTTGCAAGATTTCACATTAAGGCTTTAACATACACCTTGATCTTGAAAGAACAAGATACTGCTTTCTGAGCATGGGGTTATTAGTCATTTGAGTGCTACAAGATTTTAAAACACCCAAATATACTCTTCATAGGTCATTCAACATCCTACCACTTAAGTTCAATCACCTTTAACCTTTAAGATTGCATAGGAGTTCGAGTAGTTTGAAAGAGAATACTATTGGTTGTCAACTTGTGTAAAATATCATTTCTTTATCTCAGAAAATTTGAAATTCAAACCAAATTGAGTTTGTTCACATAGCTTCCTACTTGAATTGTACTCTTGGAGTCTTTAATGAGACAATTGGGAGTTTACCTTTTCTCAAAATTTGAGAAACTGAGATGAATACCTTTATTTTCCCATTGAACTTGATTGATACGAGTTTTCAAACTTCTGTCATAAAAATATCCTATCTCAACCAATGAAATTTGATAAAACGTTTTGAAACTTTGGCATACAGACACCACAGAGATATGTTTGAAATTTCAAGAAGAATGGTTGGCTAAAACATCTTATTCAAGCAAATTTCTTCTTCATAAACCCTAGTTCAGGGTATTCAATTGTACAGGGCCTGGGAGTAATGAAAAGGAAGAATTTTTCTCTAAATTTGATGAGAAAGAAACAAATTAAGACTTTGTCAGTTTGCAATGAAGATGCCCATTATTTCAATATGAATTAGAGGCTTGAATATTCTTCATTCATCTGCAGAATTCACATGTGCATTCAAGTCTGTGAACATGATCTCAGTCAAGAGGTTTAAACTCAAGCCTTGATAGGTTTTTATTCATAAACTCTTTATCAAGAAGTGAATATGTTCTTGAGTGAAGCTAATCAACCATTTTATACATTCAAAGTCTTGATCAACTCTAATTGAAGGCTTTCAGAGATGATGAGTAGTCAAGCATAATTGGCAAAGACAAGTGAATGAGTTATCACTAAGAAGAGAGTAACTTCCATCACCAAACCTTTGCATTTAAAACCATTGTCTACAACACTGAGTTTCTCAATACCTTAACTTAAGGGATACTTTACCACTTTGAGCTCAAGCTTGCTCCTTTAAAATAAGTAGGGACTTGGTTGCATACTTGAGTGAAGTAATTCATGATTTGAAGAGACTATTTACTAAGCAAGAGAATCACTAGCGTCAACATTTTCTCAAGTGTTCCATGAATGGGATGGTTAGAGTTGATTTAGACTCTAAGCATGTTTTAAAATTTTATTTGGTGGAAGATATGGAGGCAGACACCTCAGGGCATTGGCTTATTGTATCACTATTTCTTAATAGCCTTTCAAGACAGTATGAAGCACTTAAAAAATGTAGCTAGATCTTCAAATGACACCCATGTCAACTGATCAAAAAACTTGGAATCATAATTAATGAACTAATAAAATCTTTATAACTGATCAAAGAAGGAATTTGAAACCAAGAAAAATTTTTACTCCTATTAGCTCAAAAACATAGTCCAGGAGAGAGAAAACCTGCTTCACTCAAATGCTCATATTTTTCATTGACAAGTCCAAATGACTTGAATTTTTTTACACTAGTTCATGATTAGAATCCTCTTCAAAAATGCCTTATATTATTTATATGAAGGAGACGCTATATTTTTTCATGACTGCTAAGAAGCTAGGCAGCTCGAAATGAGCTTCTCAATAGACTAGTTTTGTAAAAACTTACACAACTTGCTCAAATGACCTCCTGAGGACCTAAACTTGTGTATGAAGCACAAGGACACATTCCTCCATCATCTCCCATGTTTTTTTGATAGGAAAATCTCTAAAATTTTCTAACCCATCTCATTTGCATGCCAGAGCAGCTGAGTTCCCAAGGAGTAGTTTTGGCTAGAAGTTGCATTTTGCTCCAAAACGTGTTTCTTGAATTTATGAGCCTCAATATGAGTTCATTTACCTGTTATACATGCTCCAAGAATTTTACTGCCTCACTTTGCACTACAGATACTCACTTGACTCACATGCACTTAAGTACATCAATTTAGCTTAACAAGGACTAATAAGACACCAACACACTATGACATCCCAGGACACACAAATTCCATGAAAAAGAGACACTGGGAAAACATAAACATCAATGAAAACCAGACACAAAGGTGGGAAAAAAATAGATAGTAAACACAAAACAAATCTCTCTCTTAATACACCCCTTGAGGAGCACACACAAGGGGATTAAGATTCCAACAAAATGAAAAAATAAATTACTAGTAAGAGTGAAAATTTAGGTGTATACAAGACATACTAGGCTCAATGCTTTTAGCATACTATTACGGCTTAACTTTAGGAAAGTAACCACTCAAGACTTGAGATTATACACAATGTTGATGCTTTTTATTACCAAAAAAATCCAAATTTCGTCTTTCTCTATCTTAGTCAAAATATAAAAGAATGGATTGGAGTCATATTCTGGAATAAGAAGACTAACAAATATTTTTGTTGGTGGCTTGACCAACAAAATATAATGTGCAGGTTAGGATTTTATAGATGACCTTATAAGTGAATTGCTTGAAGACCGCCTATATATTCATCAAATCTTTTAACCAGTGTAGGTAAGGTAAATATATGGATAAGGACTATAATTTTATTTATTTTATAGTTATTTGCTTTCTTATTTAAGTATTCGTGTCTATATTTTATAGTTATGTTTTCTTAAGTTTGCTAAGTTTTATTGTTTTGTTAGTAAGTATAGTCTATGATTTATAGGGAATGTAATTAAAATTTAATATTTTCTTATTACTTTAAGTATACTCTATAAAGTATCTATCTACTTATTTGATAGTGAGCTTTGCTCACTTGGTCTCAAATGTCACTTTAGGTGGCTTAGGTCATTGGTTAAACTCCCAATTTATCTATGGGGGTAGTCAGTCATTCACTATACTCCACCCAACTATTATAGGGGGGTTCGTAATGTGTTACAACTTTTCAACGCTGAATTGTTGGGCTAAACCTGGATTCCTGTGAGTTAAAAAAACTATCGAGTTAGTCTGTTATTAATGTCTTCATTTATAAGGATACATTTTCAAGAGAACCCCACAATCATCAACCTTGTTCAAGCATTATTTAATAAATTAATTGTATTTTAAAAAGCGAAATTCATGATTTTAATACACGGCAGTTGGAAAATAGCTACTCTTAATATATATAATGATATATGGTAAGTTGTAAGTAGAAATGAACCAAAACCACAAAATATTGATGAAGCAAATAAGTGGAGTGTTCAAGATTCTAAAACAATTTGCATCATTGGTCTAAGAATATTCAATGCATATCTACATCATATAGATCTTTCCAAGACTTCTAAGGTCATCTAGGATACTTTATATAAAATGTTTACATCACAAGTTGGAAATCCAAAATGAATTTGAAGTAAAGATTGATTTAGCTAAAGATAGAAGAAAGAAGGTGAATGCATGGTGCAATACATAAGTAATTTTCACTACTTATAAAATTAATTAGCAAAAATCAGAATTAAAACATAGGTGCCCATGCTTTTGTTAAATAATATGCCAACTATATCATAGAATATTGTGTTTAGTTTGAGTAAGATAACCCACTTTGGAATTCCGTATTGCTTTTGTAATTCATGGAGAAAAGAGTTAAAAGAGATTTGACTTGGGAAATGAAGTAAATGGGAAAAAAGAAATGGTATTTTTTGTTAAAAAAACCTAATCCTACATCCCTGTTACTAGAGAATGATTCAAATTCCAAAAAAAACGTTCGAAAAAATTGAACTCCTCATTAGTTCTAGTGACAACGGTGATGAATATCAAATGTAATGAATACCTCCCCATGATAGACCCACGAAGAGGGTTATGTTTACTGATTTGAGCGGTAAATTGATTTTGTAATGATAATTAGTTTTCGTTGAAGTAGTTCTATACTAATGGCTGTATTTATAGTGAATAGTTGGGTTTGCAGTTACTTTTGCAAAGTTAATTTTTTGTTTTGAATAATTGTGAGTCATTTTCAGTAAAATATTCATAATTTAGGTATGGCATAGGTTATTCTTGTTTATTGATGTGTGGGTGCATGTGTTCTCATCTAATCAAAAATTTGTAATTATTTTGAACTGTAAGTATGTGTTATTTTTGATGCTATTTAATATTTTTTTTTTCAGGTTTTTAAACTATTCTATAATAAGAGAAATGTTGACGAAAACTATCTAATGATAATTAAAGGAAGTTAAAGGAAGCTAACTGCTTCTATAATGAAGTAATAATGTGAGAACTAGTCTATCTTATTATAGTGTAAAATGGTGTTTGGGCATAATAAACCTTGTATAAACATAATTTGGTTTCTTTGTTCGATGGTTATAATTCCCAACTAATAAAAGGGAAGAGTAGAGGAAGGTATTGAGAGTAGAGGAAGGTATAGGTAGAAGATACACATAAAACTCAGAAAAAAAACTAATATTGTATAAAAAAATATATTAAAAAAATAATATTCTAACAAGTAAAATAATATTTTATAATTATATGATTAATTTGAATTTACATGACTTGAACAATCACAATCTATAATATTAAAATTCAAAAGATTATAAATATGATTACATTAAAATAAAATGTAATTTAAATAATTTGAAATTTATATCAAAATTTAGAGGTCACTAATATAAGAAATTAAAACGTTTTTTTATCATCATCACATGTTAAAGTAGAAAAAATATTTAAAAGAAAAGATAACATTCACTTTGCTTCCCTAGATGCTTCATTGGTGGCCGAAAAGAAGTTAAGAGCGTAAAATAGATATAAGATTATAAAATACAAATTGATCAATTCAAGAAGTCACATGAAACACTCGCTGAATATAATAAAAGACAGAATATTAATGATTTAGTTATTTTGAAAATATTTTTATTAAAAATTATATAGTTCAATTTGGTCGGAATAGTGCCTTTTACCTCAAATAATATGTTGTCCATGAATTGAGTCTACCGTCAAATCTTCTGCAACTCTCTGTGTTTATTCTCATCTTCAACAAAATATTAATGATCATTTTCAATAAGAATTGGGTTTAATTGTTCTTTCGCAAGATCTCTCCCAACAATCTCCGCGCAATTCCCAATCACAATCCTCACGTGGG
>CM034155.1:266773637-266785710 GCA_019776745.2 Taxus chinensis
TACCCTAACACCTCATTTATAGGATTACAATCATTACAAGAATTCCTAAAGCAACCCTGAAGTTTGAAAGTAGTAACCTGTCAACTTACCAAGGCTGAAAAACTGTCATGGTGTTAATAGCCAATCTTAACACATATTAACAGTGAGAAACACAAAAACAGAAACAACAATGTCACAAAAAAATGACTGAGAATTCCTGAAGTCTCCAACCTTAAACAGTTTTGAATCCAACACTTTAATACTGATTCGATAAGACCAAAAATAGGTTCCACACCAAAAATCTCCCACTTGGGAAGTTCTTTAAGAAAAGTTGTCAACACTTCATTATCAACCCTGAAGGCCAAATCAAAAGGTGAACACAACTTCAACTTCTCCCTTATGACCTCCTTGGTCATTATATCTGCATGATTCTAATTAGTATGAATCTTTTCCAGCTTCAACTTATTTTCTTCCAAAGTTGTCCTGATTGATCTGAAAACGTGATGTGTATTTTTATCATTTTTATAGTTTCTAAAGATCGTGATTTTTTTAACCAATTTTAAGTATTCTTGATCCACAATTGATTAAATTGATTATTTTCATCCAAGAAGTGTGGAAAACTTTTGGTAGCAAATAAATAATCAGAAAAACTGAAATACTAAGATAACAAAAGAGATTGTTTACGGGGTTTGGAATTACTACGTCCCCGGGTTCAGATTGAACGATCCATTAATAATATTGGAGCCAGTACAATAACCCTAAAAACACCCAATAATGAATAAAAACATGCAAATGAGGTTGATCAATGGTCCGCAAGAACTCGAAAATAACAGACACGGTCCCAAGAACGATCGGGGGGCTCCCTACAGTTTTCACAATGTGATCTCCCTGCAACTATGTTAGAAAAACACCTACAAATGGAGAAGTTTTTAAAAACATTCCATGAAAAAAAAATCATTATGTGTCGGATCAGATCGAATTCTGAACACTTTTCATGTTCTACACCAAGTCACAATCGGACTAGAAGTGCATTGAAATTCGTCGCTTTTCCAACTGGCTGTCTTGAAGATCCCTGTTAAAATCTGCATTCAAAGCTTCCAAAAACAGGTGTAAAAATCATCAAAAAAGATCAAACCTTATATCGTTGGAATCGTCTCAGAATTATCTACATTTCATTTTTACTCCAAAAGGCCCACTCTGAGTGCACGGCCTTCAAAATGAGTTTCTCTGCAATCTGGTCCTTAAGCTCTTTACACAGACCTCCCTCTTCCTTCAAATAGAATATTACCCGCTTTATATTGTTTCTCAACACGTGGCGTGGCGGTCAAAACCTTATATTTTGCATGGAGGTCACGTTTCAAAATCCCCCCATATCTCCACTTCCTTCTCCTTAGGCGGATTTCCCAAAGGTTTATCCCACACTGTGGGGGGCGTGAAAAATGGAATGCATTTAAAAATGCATGGAGGGTGGTTGTACATTGGCTAAGGAGCCATCTATATGCTTGTGTGGAGGGCGCACTACTTGGGGATAGCACATTTCATGGCATGTTTTTTTAGGCGCCCAAATCCCTAAAAAGGTGGATAGTTCAAAATAAGGCGTGGGAAGTGGATATGGTTTTTATATGCAATAAGTGGCATTTGGAAATAATGCGTAGAATATGAAAAGTGGACTTATCAAACATAATATACTTTCGACCCAATTCATATAATGACATTCCACTTGTCATCTCCCGATAGGAAAATCGATTGAAAACCAACAAACAACTTCCTTTTGCCTTTTCGCCACGTGTCGCAGTGCGATTGGTCCATTATTGACCAGTTGACTAGAGTTGACTTTCCGTTGACTGAACTTTGACCGGACATATCTAGAGCTCCCGATGTCCATTTGTCGCGTTCTTACAGTCGTTGGAAAGCTCTCGAGATGATCTTCTGCACTGACACCATTTAGGGATGTTTAGGGAACGTTTTAAAAAATGATCCCCTGATCACTGATGAAATGATATCTCAGCGGAATGTGCTTCGTCCTAGAGTGGAAAGCGAAGTTCTTTACCAAATGAATAGCGATCTGACTATCACTGTGTAGTCTCCCAACGTCCTGCTTATGACCCAACTCATCAAGCAACTGCTATAGCCAAATCATCTCCTTGTTTGCCTCTGTGGCAGTAACATATTCAGCCTCTGTGGTTGACAAAGCCACAACCTTTTGTAACCATGAAATCCAACTCACCGCTGTATCACCAACCGTAAATACTTAACCTATCATACTCCTCCTGCTGTCCAAATCTCTTGCCATGTACAAATCTACATAGCCACATAATGTAGTGTCTGATCCACTGAAACACAATGCTACTCCCTTGGTCCCTCTTAAGTACTGAAGAATCCACTTTACTGCCTGTCAGTCCTCTCTACCTGGATCACTCATAAACTTGCTCGCTGCTCCTACTACATGGGCAATGTCAGACCTAGGGCATACCATAGCATATGTCAAGCTACCAACTGCTGATGAGTATGGTGCCCTGGACATTTAGATTCTATCCTTCTCAGTCTTGGTACTCTGCTCCTTTGATAATTTAAAGTGACTTGCCAAAGGTGTACCAACCAGTTTAGCATCCTGCATACTAAACCTCTCCAAGACCTTCTTTATGTACTCTTCTTGAGATAATATCAGCTTCCTCTCCTTTATGTTCTAAGTTATTCTCATACAAAGGATTTGTTTTACTGCCCCCAAATCCTTCATAGCAAAGGAGTCACCTAACTGCTTCTTGAGTACCTTTATTTCCTACATGTTCTTCCCTGCAATAAGCATATCATCTACGTACATGCACAAAATAATGTAATTACCATCAAGAAATTTATTGATGTACACGCAATGGTCTAAGTGACACCTGGAGTAACCCTACTCCTGCATAAAACTAACAAAATTCATGTACCACTATCGTTGAGCTTATTTCAGGCCATACAAGCTCTTCTTCAATTTGCACACTAACCTCTCCTTCCCTTTGACCTCATAACCCTATGGCTGTTGCATGTACAATTCCTCCTCTAACTCACCATGAAGGAATGTATTCTTCACATCCAACTGTTCTAAGTGTAGGTCTTCTACTACAACTAAACCAATAACAGTCCTAATATAAGTCATTTTAACAACAAGAGAAAAAATTTCATCAAATTCTATACCTTTCTCTTTGCAAATCCTTGACCACCAAACCGGGCCTTGTATCGTTTCCTTTACCTCCATCTTCCCTCTTTGATTTCTATATACCACACGTGTTGCTAATGCTCTCTTTACCCTCAGGTAGCTTCCACCAGATCCCAAGTCTGGTTTTCCATAAGAGATCTATGCTCTTCATCATGGCCTGCTCCCACTTCTTTCTGGCATCCACCTACACTGCTTCCTCAAAGCACCTTGGCTCTCCACTGTAAGTGAGCAATAAATAATTCAAAGATGGAGTAAAATGTTGAGGTTCCCTTCTTACCCTAGAAGAGCTTCTCACCTCAAGATTTTGGGGTTCCTGATGAGTAGGTACCTGAACTGGCTATGCCGAAACATTTTGTACCTGAACCACAGCCCTTGGACACCTTGTTGTCCGCAATTTCCTCTAATACTATGTATTCTTTCTGTGATTCCTCTTTCTCTTCCTGCAATTGATCTTTTATACCATGAATTTTTCATTAAAGACAATATCTATAGACCGAAAATATTTTCTTGTCTTTAAGACTCCAAAACACGGAAACCAAATTCATCTTCACCATATCCAACAAAGGTGATATTTCTCAGACTTAGCTTCTAACTTGGTCCTATCATCTTTATCAATGTGAACAAATACCTCACATCCAAATAATCTAAGAAATGAGTAATCAATTTTCTTACCAGACCAAGCCTCCTCAGGTATACCTACATCCACTACCATAGAGGGTCTTCTGTTAATCAGATAAACAACTGTGCTTACCACTTCCACCCAAAACATGAGTGACAGCCCCACATGTAACTTCATGCACCTAACATGCTCCATGATTGTCTTGTTCATTCTCTCTGACACTCCATTTTCCTATGGAGTATTTGGAACCATTCTTTGCATGCGGATCCCATTTATCAAACAGTAATAAAAAAATTCATTGCTGCAATATTCCCCTTCATTATCTGACCTGAGACATTTCAACTTGAGACCTCTTTCATTTTCAACCAAGGCTTTCCATCTTTTGAATTTTTCAAACACATCAGATTTCTTTCTAATGCAATATACCCAAAACTTTCTAGTTACATCATCTATGAAAGTGAAAATTAATAACATGAACCACCAATAGAGTTTACCTTAGCTGGCCCCCATACATACGTATGCACTAACTCCAACTTACCCTCCTTCCTGGTAGGTCCAACCTTGAGGAATCTCACCCAATTCTGTTTCCCATAAACACAGTCCTCATAGATGTCCAAATCTAACTCCTTTAATTCGAGCAACCTATCCTTTATAATCTACATGCTCTTATGACTCATATGACCGAGTCTCTGGTGCCACAAAGTTACATCTCCATCTGCAGCAACTAAATTGTAATAATCAGCACCACTAGTTAAATACAAAGTACCATTTTTCTACCTTCTTACAACCCACAAGAGCTCCCTTTGTAACCTTCCAAGAATCCACTGTAAAACTGACTGTATATAGCCATCACTACGCAGCTGACTTGCTGATATCAAGTTTTGCCTTAGTGCACCATGCCTGACGTCCTTAGGTAGCCATGGGTTCCCATTCTATCTCTTTCTTCTTCTTCACAAATACAACGTTTCCCTACTATGCTACATGGTTCACATCATCACCAAGATATACTTGTCCAAAATCACCCTTGAACAAAATCAGTAAAGTAGTACTGTCTATGTGGGGGGGCATGAGAAAAGAAGCCCCCTGAATTCTAAACACCCAAGATTCATAAATATTATCTAAAGAAATAATTAAGGCATCTTAAAAAACATCACCTACTGCCAAATTTACCTCTTTAGTTTCCTCCTTCTTGTTCTTCTTATCAGAAGATCCCAACAATCTTTCTTAGCATGACCAACCTTCCCACAGTTCCAACATTCTAACTTACTCTTGGACTTTGACCTTCCACAATCTTTCAACTTCCCATGGTTACCTTTACCTCTGTTCTTTTGTCTCCCTCTTCTCTCCATCGTCAAAGTGTTTCCAGAAATAGAAGAATCTCCGGTGCTCTTCCTTCACATTTCCTTGCTTAGGATCACACCTATTACATCCTCAAACTTTGGATTTGAATTATTAGAGATTGAATTACTTACAACCATAACCAAGTTGTCCTAGCTATCTGGAAAGGAGAAAAAAATCAACAAAAGCCCTAACCTCATCATCAAAGTCAATTTTTTCCGAGTTTAACATACTCACAACCGTATTAAATTCATTCAAATGATTAGCAACAAAACCATTCTTAGAGATCTTCATATTAAATAAGTTTTTCATCAAAAATTTTTCATTAGAGATAGAGGGTTTTTCATATAACTTCCCCAATGCACTCATGAGACCTTGCATGGTCTTCTCCTGCAATATGTTGAAAGCAACCCAAGATGCAAGGCATAAACGAATTACCCTGAGCACCATTATATCCAGCAACTCCCAATCCTCATCTGAAATGGCTGTAGGTTTCTTTGCTTTTCCAGCCAAAGGAACATGGAGGTCCTTCTGATATAAGAAATCATCCACTCGCATCTTCCACAAACCAAAGTTCTACCCATTTAACTTCTCAACCCTCGATCTGCCCTCATTTTCCATAGCTCCCACTCAAGCTAAAATTTCCCTATGATTTAAAACTTTAGCAAAAAACCACCAAAGCTATGATACCAATTTTTAGGAATTAGAGAACAAATATGTGGAAACAATTCCTCAAACCACAACAGTAGGAAACATTCAAGTGTTATCATTGCAATATATACTACTTGCATTTTTATTTCATTCAACTATATACATTGTGACATACTATTAGTTATTCTAACATGCTAGCACGTGTTCCATGTGTATCATTTGTCTTGTAAGGTTACTTCCAAGCATGGTTATCTACTTATACTATTTTCTTATATCTTGTTTTCTATGATTATGACTTCTTTTCCATTGTTTTCAAGATATGACCTATGATCACTTGTTTATTTGCTTGTATGTCACTAATGAATTTGAGTGGCTTGTGACATCCTAAGTGGTGTCACATGTTTTCCACCATATACTACGATGTTATTTTGATGTGTTGTTATATACTTCAATTGTTTCTCCTATACTATGTTATGATTGTTTGTTACTAACACTTCTTGCTAGCTTTATTTCCATTGCTTTACATGTTCCATGGTTGTTACCATGCAGATTCCCATTTCTCCTGTAGGAAACCATATTCAAATGTGAACATTAGCTTCAAATACTCTCTTTTGGGCTACACATACATTTAATCCACTTCATACAACCCAAACAAGGGGGGGAACTATTAGTTGATTGTTTCACACTACTATAAGTCTAGAAACTAGGTAAAAACCAAAATTTAACCAAATAAGAACAAAGAAAATGGTTTAGAATAAAACTTGGGCCAGAAATAGACAAGGTATATAAGCACCCAAATTAGGCACTAACGGTGGGTGCTAGTGTCCCACCTGAAGGTTTTTGTACAAGGGGAAAAACATACATTTTACAGTTGGTACAGTTTCTCAGTTACAGGTTTTCAGAGAATCCACCAACATATACTCAAAACCAGTTTACAATCCAGAAAAAAGAAAAAAAATCAATGACATGTTTCATACTTTGGGAAAGGGAACTAATTACTCTTCTTTCTCAGTTCATATTTTTCATGTAAATACCAAATAAGGAGTGACACCTAGGGTATATGCAAGGAAAATGATATGCATGGAACAAAGTGTCATCTAGAGCTAATTACTATTGGGTTGGTGACCATCTGCAGTGGTACTTATTTATGGGGAAGCATCAATGGGTGGAGGGAAAAGCCAAAATTTCTCCCAAAACTCTTCTTCTCATGGTAAGATGCCTAAATCCTCATAATATTCACATTATTTTTTAATTAATCACTTTTGATCCTTCTAACCATCTCTAAGGAAACAAACACATAGGAACATTCTAGCCTTTTTTTCTCATCATTCAGGTATAATGTATCCTTGATTCCCTTATTTTTCATACACATTCTATTATGTTTTCCTCTAATTTAAGTTTAATTCATATACCATGAACATTGACTACAATTTTCTTCTTTTGCAGGTCCATCCTTATGTAGGAAAAACCAAAACAAATGGCAATAAACACGAAAATATCAAGCAACATCACTCAAGAAATGGAAATATTCACTACAAAAAACATGTATCCTTTCAATACACACACAATTCACCCCTACAGTTATTATCCCCTCTTAGACTCCCTGATACAATCCTACTACTTATATTCAACACATTATTGGGTATAACCTTCCTTCGACTTTCACAAGGTACATTCTTCCTATCTACCTTATGCTACAAAATATTCATTCACCCACATTAAAGTTGGGGCAAATGTAGACATAAAATTTATGTACTTAGATTATTACATTACACCTCTGGTATGTCATTATATTCATGATTCCTAAGAAACAAGCTAGAAATTAATGACACTTGTTTTACTTTACATTGACATACTTTATCTTTCCATGTCTTCATCCATATGTTTCCTATAATTACCCCTTTACTTTTGAAAATCAACAATGTGTATACTCAGCTGAATATCTCATGTTTTATCTTCCAAATCTCCATCGATTGGCACCTAGGCGCTACTGTTCGCTTTTGGGAATTCATGGTCTTTCCCCTTTTGGTTTTCTTATGTTTAAAATTCCACATCAATTTTTAATCTTTTTCTAAACTCTATTTATCACTTTGGGTCATCTTTTAGTGGTTGTTAATGACGTAATTCAAAAAAAGGAATCATATATACACATGACCTACTAACTATTCTGAAGGGAAAATGGGGAAATTGGGATATACTTTCTATCTACTACTTGGGAAAAAGGAGCACTTAGGGACTGCATTTGGGATGTATTATTCATTGCATAGGAAGGGTAAATTCTTAATTCCATCAGACACATTATCTTGGGGGAACATTAGTTGTATCTTGCTATTACGGTTACAACATACATAAGGGAAAACATACCTTGAAGGGACACAATTCTATCACGCACACATCAAAATACAATAAGTATACAATGTAGTATAACACTCGGTGATAATCACATTGGTGGTGACCTCTTAGGTCATTCCGACTTAAGCATATGCATATTTTGTTTATCTAATGTGTGTTGGATTTTTATGTATGAGCTAGGGTTTGTTTTAGGTACATGTGTGATAATGTTATCATGATAAATGTTTAGCATGAAAAATTCATTTTTTTTGTCATAATAACCTAAACCTCATTTGAAAATCCCTCTCTCAGTCAATGTAAATTTTTCCTCTGACCAACTCAGTTACTGTATTTCCCTCATAATGGCTAGGATGAATGTACTAATGTGATTTTCAAGTGTGTTTCATGTGCGAGGGATCTTGTTAATTTGATTCATGAATATTTCTAGACCCAAGAGAAGACTAAGGTTCTAGAGGTTCTAAAAGGGTTTATTTTTGGCCTTTTCACACCTGGTGAACACCCTTCAGAAAATGTAAAAGGAAAATTTAAATTATCCAAGAATTTTTTGAAGAGCTATGCCCTCATTTGAGGTAGTTTAGGAAATTTCTATAAGAAAACATTCAGTGTTAGGAACAATTTATGTAATATTGGGCTATTTGTAGCATGTTATAAGGAAATGAACTTAGTGACAATGATACTTGGCTTGTTCCAGACATATTAGGAGCCTCATGATGAATTAAAAATAAATCAAACACTCATTAGAAAATAAGTATCTATACGTAATTTTTCAAAAGGTTCAAGGGTATTCTAAGGAGATATTTTCAGATATTGGCTCAGCAATGTAGATCAAGACCTTCAATCTTAGTGAATATTTTAATTGCATATTATAGGGTTTGAAGGAGAATTGGCAGCTGATTAAAATTAAAAATTAAATATAATGGGGACCTCTACATTCTCCATAGGTTGATTTATACACAAAAACAAATTCTTCTATAGTGGCAGTAAGACCTTCCAGGAACCACCCGTGACAAGAATTGAAAAGGGGCCTAAATTTCAAAAATGAAAAAGAATCAGGTCCTAAAATGGTGGAATTTGATTTGTTGGGTTTTTTACACTCAAAATTATATATTTTTATCCTACGAAACACTAAGGGAATCTCTCGGGGCAAGAAGGCATGACATTTTTAGCATTGTAATGGTGACACCCAACTTCCAGAAGTGGGAAATATGAACTTGGATACCCATGATGTCCTTTTTTACTTTTTACGAATGTGCCACCATGGTGAGAGATTCATAAATTGAGGTTGTGTAGCTTAAGTTATCACTTACGATATTAGGAATGTGTCTTCAACTCACTAACATCACTTGGCCCCTTCCTTATGATGGACACAACCTATGAAAACTTATGAAGGGTTGATGTCCCTTTTTCCCTTTTCTAAGGGGATGTGAGGGACACTATAATATGCCAAAACATGAGGAGTTCAATTTACGTCACTTAAGTGACATTTTTGGGTGCTAGGACATATTTTCAACTCACCTCTCAAACTTGGCCCCTTCTTCATGAAAACATAACCCTATGCGCACTTAGGAGAACTTGATGTACCTCTTTACCTTTTCCAAAGGTACACGGGGTACCTTATAATGTTTCACTACATAAGGAGTTCAAGTTTCGCCACTTACGACTCATCACTTTCTCACTAAGTATGTATTTTCAACTTCACAACTTATATCCCCATGCCTCCCTTTCATGATGATTAGACCCTTAGCACATTTTTACAACTATGTTATTATGCTTCCAAAATTTCTAGAAACCCCCATTTTTCAAAAACCACATTTTTACTCATATCTCTCACATCATAGCTTTGTTTTCCATAAAACTTTACCTGTAGCTTTCATTCCAGAACACCTTGGAGAAGAAATAAACCATTTTTCATTTAATGCTCTACAATTTTTATAGAAGCCACATGAATATTCTAGCAAAAAAATTTCCTTTTCAAATCCCTGGAGTTCCTGTGATAAAAAACAATCAAAAATTGGAGATGAAATCACATTGAAAAACCTAATCTAACAAAATAAATTTCATCTCAATATAAAACTCAAAAGGCACACTTATATTTTTAGTAAGTTGACACCAGAGCCATACTAAAAATAATAAGTTTTGAAAACCAAAAAAATAACAATTTCAAAATGTCTGTACAATTACTCAAGTCCAGAACTCAACAAATTGGAAAATCTGAAAATTGGGAAAATTTATCTAAAAATAGAAACTGAGGGTGATGTGTGACTTACTAAAAATAGCAAGTTTATTGAATACATCCAAATTTCACACACACGTCCATCCCCCCATTCCCTCACTATCTCTATCCATCATGAAGATCAAGTACACCGACTTCAAGCCAATTTCCACTTTGGCCACCGAGTACCTGAATGTTGGGGATACTAAGTGGCACATCTAGACATGAATAATTTGAATAAAAGGATATTGAAGGAACCAAGGGGGCATGTTGAGAAGAATTTATTCACTAGAGGACTCTTCAAAGTAGGAGTACATTGAATCTCTGTGCAAAGCACATAGCTAGTCATAGCTTGTGCAAGGAACTATGATCTTGTAACGAGGACTATCACAACCGAAGACAACTCTCTACTTGTAGTTATCACTCCAAAATAAATATCACAATTCCTAAAAATTTCCATCGAGATTCACATGGTCATCATCACACAAGAGTTTTCATCTCAAGAATAGTCAAAGACTAAGTCATATCTTTAAGGAAGTGTAATTAGTTCATGTCTCAAGCAGAGGATAAAACCTTCTCGAATACCCAAGATAGTTTCATAGAATGAATTCCATGAAGCATATTTAGATGTTATTTTACTCCCGAGAAGAGTGATTAGTAAAGAGCATACAAAGGAATTCCATGAGTGGATGACACAATTCATCTTTGTGATCACTTAAGGAGACCAAATGATTGATTGGGGTCAAATCATCAGTGTTAATATTCAAAAGTAATTGGAGTAATTTTTCAACACTAAGAGGTTCACTATGACCTCTTAGTTGGTGTATGACCTCACATACACAATACCCTTCCATGGTTATTATCTTTCACCAAATGTATCTCAGAAATCCCTTGCATTTTAAAATTACCATCAGGTCACTTTAAGATAGAGAAAATCACATTTCTTGAGAGTGAATGATGCATTCACTATGTTGCATAAGGTTTCTCGAAGGATATCTAGGATGGCGAATTTATCCTCAAGCAGTGGAATTGATTACAAGGTATGGGGGCTTCTTCACACAATTCTCCACATTCACCTAACTTAGGGTAAGTGGATTTTATTATGCTCCTCTTCAATTTCTGTTATGTTGTGGAGCCTGTTTCTACATATGGAAGTGTTGAAGACTGTATACTAAAAGTATTGTACACCCTCCATAGTTTTTTGAGCCTAAAAGAATGTACCTAATACCTCGAGAGATGTGATCTTCTCATATGGGTGATATGTTTTACCCATAGATTTATGGGTCAGTTTTGGCCCATGGTTTTTGGCACCCACAATATTGTAAAACTAATTAAATAGTTTCATATTGATGTGTTTTTGTGCATTTTGGTAGGGAGACAAAATATTGTAGATGTGTGATTTCAAGTGTGAATTCAGGAGAGTTGGTTGAGCACAAATCGAAATAGATCTGGGTATTGTATTGAGAGAAAGAGGTGGCTTGTAATAAAATATCAGCAAGTGATTCTTGGTGGGCGTAGCCAAAATTGGGTGAGCCACATTAAATATTGTCTCTATATTGTTTCTTTTACTTTCTGCACTTTAATTTCAGATCTTATATTTTTTTTGCATATTAGTTTCTAGATTGTAATTCTATGTTCCGATTGTTTTCCACATATTTCATCAATATTTCCGACACCAGGTACCCAGGTCCATAAATCCTCCTGATTGAGTTATGTAGCAACT